>JALIGW010000085.1:957500-962500 GCA_023053685.1 Diadophis punctatus similis
AATCCTCTATCTAATACAAAGTAAATGTTATATAAATAATAACTAAGTATAAAATACAAAAATCTTAAACTAATATTTTGTGATAGACTTTACACATTTAGGCTTATGCTTAAACTGATATTATTGACATTAAAAATAACCTCTAAGATAAAACTTGACTAAATGTTACATAAGTAATCATTAAATATTGAATTTCATCATAATATTAATAACATAATATTATTCTAAATTAACTTACTAACTTCAATAAACAAAAAAGAAAGGGAAAAAGAATAAACAAATCTTCAACAAACTATATATATCTAATATAATAAACATTAAAAGTAACCTCAAAGATATATAAAACTTAGCTAAATATTGCATAGGTAATCATTAAGTAGGGAAAAGGAAAAATGCAATCATATTAATCTCTATCCGTCCAATATATTTCAACATCACATCGTTTTGTATCTTGATAGTTCATCTTTTAATAGTTCAGTAAATTCAGATTTGTCGACTCGTTTCCCATCTGATCCCAGATCTCCATCTCCTTTTCCCCGGCTATCTGGTTCTGGCACTCCTTTTGTGTTTTTGAATCTATTTCCTTTTGATCCATCAAAGATGGCTTCTCCTCCTCCTCTTTTATTTTCATACATCCTTCCTCTGGAATCTTGGATATATCAGCCTTTAAAACATTGACATAAAATTCAGTAGCTTTTTTTATCGTGTTGAGCCGATATCTTTTTCCAGAAAATTTCACTGCTACTCCAACTGGCGCTTCCCATTTATATTGTAAATTTAATCTCTTAAATTCATCAATCAAAAAAGTATAGCTTTTTCTGGCTTTAAGCATTTTAGAGGGGATTTCTTTCCAAATCTTTAGTTCCTGACCATTCACCATAAGATTATTGTTAAACGTTGCTTGTATAATTCTATTCCGTAAAGCTCTTGTGGTAAAATATATGACAATGTCCCTTGGTAAATGCTTTTGTTTAGCGTACCACGAATTGATTCTGTATATTTTGTCGATTTGTGTAGCCAATTCCACTTTGGAAATTCCAGACACCTGATCCAGTACATCAACCATCCTGCCTTTTAAATTTTCATATAATCCTTCTTTCAAACCTCTGATCCTTATAGCAACTTCCATGGATCTGAACTGTGTCATCAAGACCTCTTTTTCAAAGTTTGCAATATCATTTTGGATTTTGTCTATGTAATTCACCGAGGTTGCCAAAGCTTGTTTATTTGTTTCAATACGTTCTGCCAAAACTTCAATATTTGTTGCTAAACCTTTGCAAACCTCTAACACATCAAATCTGAGTTGTTGATTCATATTCTTCAAAGCAGCCTGCATTTTTTTGTCTATCTCGCTTATTTTCTGATTAAATTCCAAAGTAAGTTCATGTTTCATAATCTTTAAATTATTTAATAAATTTTCAGGTGTCAAAGGCTGTGGAGGTGTTAGCTCAGTGTTAAATTGCATTTTAGAAATATATCCAGATGAATAGTCATTTCTTTTAGTCAAAACAATCTTTCCAGACTTTGAAGCCATTGGTGTTTCAAAAGAGTACGAAAAAGAAAGAAAGCCAGGTGCCTGTTAAAGTTCTTTCCAGTTTAAAAATCAGGTAGTCTTTTATTATTGGAAATATTTCTGTTATAACTTTAATCCAGAGTTAGGAGACAGAGAAAGAAAAAACCATTTTTCCAAGTTAAAAGTTTCCATAAGAAAGAGAGAGAGAGAAAAAAAAGCCTCTGGGGAAACGAAAGTCACTTTCACTTCTCAATCGCCATATTGTTACTCTGTTTCCTTTGTTCCCTTGCCGAAGTGAAAGCTTACCCAGGAGTTGAAAAAAAAGAAAAAAAGAGGTTTCAGTACTTGCCCATCTCACGCCTGTTTCTCTCTGTCTGCTTCTATAGTTTAAATGTAGTTATAAATCCCATTCTTGAAGCAGCGGCTGGTCACTCCATCTAGCTCCGCAAAGACGGAGGTTTCCTGATCTTCAGAGCTGGAGACAGGCTGCATGGGGAGCTCTCCCTTCGCGCCCTACCAGATGGCTCCTAGGGCGCTGGGGGGGGGCTCTACCCCACCTGTCAGGCTCTCATCTCTCCCCTTTGCCCGGGGAAGAGATTTCAAAGCCGCCAGACAGCTGTTCTGGCGGCTTTTAACAAAGATCGGAAAGGCGTCCAACGAAGGGACGTCCGCGATGGAGCGCTCCAAACCGGAAGTCCCTTTTGAAAGTGTCTTGAAGTCATTAACGCACAGGTCTGACTTAGCCAGTCCGACAGAGAGAGAGAGAGAGAGAGAGAGAGAGAGAGAGAGAGAGGGAGAGAGAGAGAGAGAGAGAGAGAGAGAGAGAGATGATAGATGGATGGATGGATGATAGGTAAATGAATAGATAGATAGATAGATAGATAGATAGATAGATAGATAGATAGATAGATAGATAGATAGATAGATAGATAGATAGACAGATACTACTATCTACTACTACACTGCAAAAACATATGGACCTCAAAACTTGACCAGGGCAAAACAATAGACGCAATTTACATAGACTTCTGTAAAGCCTTCGACTCAGTGGTTCACAATAAACTACTTCTGAAACAAATCCTACGGCATCTCTGGACCCCTTCATGACTGGAGAACTGCGTTCCTGTCAAACAGACAACAAGTGGTCAAAATAGGGAGTGCCCTATCAAATCCCGTACCTGTTAACAGCGGTGTTCCCCAAGGCAGCATACTAGGACCAACACTCTTTATACTTTATATAAATGACCTTTGCGATCACATTACAAGCGACTGTGTTCTCTTCACCGATGATGTAAAACTCTTCAACACCACCGACAACACTGCTATCCTCCGAAAAGACCTAGACTTTGTGTCAGAATGGTCAAACATCTGGCAACTCCAAATCTCACCCAACAAATGCTCTGTCCTACACATTGGCAAAAAAAGCCAGAACACCAAATACAAGCTTAACAGACAAGACCTTGCAGACGACCCTCACCCTGTCAAAGACCTTGGAATACTCATATCAAATGACCTAAGTGCCAAAGCCCACTGCAACAACATTTATTTATTTATTTTGTTATTCTTATACGCCGCCCTGAGTCCTTCGGGAGTTGGGTGGCATATAAGAATAACAAAATAAATAAATAAATAAATAAATCGCCAAAAAGGCTTCAAGAACTGTTAACATAATCTTACGTAGCTTCTTCTCCGGTAATATCACACTACTAACCAGAGCATACAAAACATTCGCCAGACCAATCCTTGAATACAGCTCATCTGTCTGGAACCCACACCGCATATCGGACATAAATACATTAGAAAGTGTCCAGAGATACTTTACAAGAAGAGTCCTCCACTCCTCTACTCGCAACAGAATACCTTACGCAACCAGACTTGAAATCCTGGGCTTAGAAAGCTTAGAACTACGTCGCCTTCGGCACGACCTAAGCATAGCTCATAAAATTATCTGCTACAATGTCCTTCCTGTCAATGACTACTTCAGCTTCAACCACAACAATACACGAGCACACAACAGATACAAACTCAAAGTGAATTGCTCCAAACTTGACTGTAGAAAATACGACTTTAGCAACAGAGTGGTAAATGCCTGGAACTCACTACCTGACATTGTGGTTTCGTCACCAAACCCCCAAAACTTTACCCTTAGACTGTCCACTGTTGACCTCACCCGATTCCTAAGAGGTCAGTAAGGGGCGTGCATAAGTGCACCAGCATGCCTACTGTCCCTGTCCTAATGTTCCCTCTTATCAGTACTCATCTTATGTATATAAACACTGTTATATCTATGTATATTACCAGCACGTATTTGACAAAAATAAATAAATAAAATAAAATAAAATAAGATAGAAGGTAGATAGAGATATAGATATAGATATAGATATAGAGATAGATAGATAGATAGATAGATAGATAGATAGATAGATAGATAGATAGATAGATAGATAGATAGATAGATAGATAGATAGATAGATAGATAGTAAATAGAGATGGATGGACGGATGGACGGACGGACAGATAGACAGACAGACTGATAGATAGAGATGGATGGATGGTAGATAAATGATTAGATAGATAGATAGATAGATAGATAGATAGATACATAGATAGATAGATAGATAGATAGATAGATAGATAGATAGATAGATAGATAGATAGATAGAGCTAGAGCTAGAGCTAGAGCTAGAGCTAGAGATAGAGCTAGAGATAGAGATAGAGATAGAGATAGAGATAGAGATAGAGATAGAGATAGAGATAGAGATAGGTAGGTAGCTAGGTAGCTAGGTAGATAGGTAGATAGGTAGATAGGTAGATAGGCAGGCAGGCAGGCAGGCAGGGTAGGGATGGACGGACGGACGGACAGATAGACAGACAGATTGATAGATAGAGATGGATGAATGGATGATAGATAGATAGATAGATAGATAGATAGATAGATGGATGGATGGATGGATGGATGGATGGATGGATGGATGGATGGATGGATGGATGGATGGATGGATGGATGGATGGATGGATGGATGGATGGATAGATAGAAAGATACATAGATACATAGATACATAGAAGGAATGAAGATAGATAGATGAAAGATAGAAAGATGATCGATCGATCGATCGATCGATCGATCGATCGATCGATCGATCGATAGATAGATAGATAGATAGATAGATAGATAGATAGATAGATAGATTGATGATAGATGGATGGGTGGATGATAGGTAAATGAATAGATAGATAGATAGATAGATAGACAGACAGACAGACAGACAGACAGACAGACAGACAGACAGACAGACAGACAGACAGATAGATAGATAGATAGATAGATAGATAGATAGATAGATAGGTAGATAGATAGATAGATATGGATGAATGGATGGATGGATGGATGGTAGAGATAGGTAGATAGACAGATAGCTAGATAGATAGATAGATAGATGGATGGATGGATGGATGGATGGATGGATGGATGGATGGATAGAAGGA
>JALIGW010000085.1:988818-991318 GCA_023053685.1 Diadophis punctatus similis
AACGTACCTGCCTCCCAGCTGCGTAAACAAGGCCCTGCCTGAGCTGCTCGAGGCAGTAGCCGGCTTGGCAGTTGAGTTCCCCAGGCTTATGGTGCTGGGGGACTTCAACTTGCCATCTGCTGGCGAAACCTCTGGGGCGGCCCAGGAGTTCATGGATTCCATGACAACCATGGACCTGTCCCAAGTAATCCAGGGTCCGACTCATGAGGGTGGTCACACGCTCGACCTAGTGTTTCTTTCGGGGCAGTGGAGAGATGATCTGAAGATAAGGGACTTAGTCATCACCCCACTGTCATGGTCAGATCATTTCCTACTGAGGCTGGATTTCGCAGCCCCATTCCTCCCCCGCAGGGAGGCGGGACCGACTAAGTGGTTTCGCCCCAAGCGCCTAATGGAACCGGAAGGATTCCAGAGGGAACTTGGGGAAATACCTGAAACCCCTGGTACACAATTCGGCTGACTCCCTGGTGGCTGCTTGGAACACCGCAGCATCAGGGGCTCTAGACCAAATTGCGCCTAAGCGACCTCTCTATGGCAGTGGATTCCGGAAAGCTCCCTGGTTTACCGAGGAGCTCCGGGAGATGAAACGCCAGAAGAGACGTCTGGAGCGCCCCTGGAGGGCCAGAAAAACCGAGTCTGATCGAACACTATTAAGAATTTACATCAGATCTTATTTAGTGGCGATAAGGGCGGCAAAACGATCCTATTTTTCCGCTCTTATTGCGTCCGCAGATTCTCGCCCAGCCGCCTTGTTTAGGGTGACTCGCTCCCTCCTTGCAAAAGGGGGGAGCGAGGAACACTTACAAGGCAGAGCTGAGGAATTCGCTGAGTTTCTGTCGGATAAAGTCGCTCAGATTCGGTCAAATCTGGACTCCAGCTGGGCAGAGTCCATTGAGTTGACAGGGGCTAGTTTTAGTCCATCATTATGGGAAGAGTTTGGGCCTGTTTCTCCCGAGGATGTGGACAGGGCTGTGGGAGCGATGGGTACCTCCACCTGTTTATTGGACCCGTGCCCCTCCTGGCTGGTTTCGGCTAGCAGAGAGGTAGCACGCGGCTGGATCCAGGCGGTGGTCACCGCTTCTTTGAGAGAGGGATCCGTACCGCAGTCGTTAAAAGCTGCGGTGGTGCGACCCCTCCTGAAGAAGCCTTCCTGGATCCAGCTGACTTGAAGAACTATCGTCCGGTCTCCAACTTACCTTTTTTAGGGAAAGTTGTGGAGAAGGTGGTGGTTACTCAACTTCTGCAGCTCCTGGATGAAACAGATCATCTAGACCCTTACCAGTCGGGTTTCAGGCGCGGCTACAGTACAGAAACTGCCTTGGTCGCTCTGATGGATGATCTCTGGCGGGCCCGGGATGGGGGAAATTCCTCCATCCTGGTGCTACTTGACCTCTCAGCGGCTTTTGATACCATCGACCATGGTATCCTTCTGCATCGTCTCAGCGAGTTGGGAGTGGGAGGCACCGTTCTGCGGTGGTTCTCCTCTTATCTCGCTGATAGGATGCAGTCGGTGCTGGCAGGGGGGCAGAGATCGTCCCCTAGGCCCCTATTATGTGGGGTGCCTCAGGGGTCGGTTCTCTCGCCCATCCTGTTCAACATCTACATGAAACCGCTGGGGGAGATCATTCGCAGACATGGGGTGTGTTTCCATCAGTACGCTGATGACACCCAGCTGTACATCACCACCCCGTCTGACTTCAGTGAGGCAGTTGATGTAATGTGCCGGTGCCTGGACGACGTCAGGATCTGGATGGGGAGGAACAGACTCAGACTTAATCCCGACAAGACTGAGTGGCTGTGGATATTGCCTCCTAAGGACTACGACAACTGTCCCTCCGTGGTCCTTGAGGGAGCGAAACTGACTCCCTCGGACCAGGTCCGCAACTTGGGGGTCCTTCTAGATCCACAGCTAAAATTGGACCATCATCTTTCAGCTGTGGCTAGAGGGGCCTTTGCACAGGTTCGCCTGGTGCACCAGTTGCGGCCATATTTGGAGAAGGAGGCTCTACTCACGGTCACTCATGCCCTTGTCACCTCTCGCTTGGACTACTGCAATGCGCTCTACATGGGGCTACCCTTGAAGAGTATCCGGAGACTTCAGTTGGTGCAAAATGCGGCTGCGCGTGCTGTGGTGGGTGTGCCAAGGTACACCCACGTGACATCGATACTCCGCCAGCTGCATTGGTTGCCCATCGGTCTCCGGGTCCAATTCAAGGTGTTGATCACCATCTTTAAAGCCCTTCATGGCTTGGGACCAGGTTATCTACGGGACCGCATTCTGCCTCATACTTCCCTTCGACCGGTTAGGGCCCACAGAGTGGGCCTCCTCCAGGTCCCGTCGGCCAAACAATGCCGGCTGGCGGGCCCAAGGGGGAGAGCCTTCTCTGTGGCTGGCCCTGTGCTCTGGAACCAACTTCCACCAGAGACCCGAACTATCCCCACTCTGCTGGCCTTCCGGAAAGCTGTTAAGACATGGCTTTTCCTGCAGGCGGGGGGTAGA
>JALIGW010000085.1:998818-1248818 GCA_023053685.1 Diadophis punctatus similis
GATAGCTAGCTAGATCGATAGACTAACTGAAGATGATGGATGATAGATAGCTAGATAGATCGATATAGATAGATAGATAGATAGATCGATAGATAGATAGATAGGATAGGATGAAGCACTGGATCTGGCATAGATGGATGGATGGCATGCAGGATGGCATGGCATGGCATGCAGTATGGCATGGCAGGCATTGCATGGCTTGCTTGGCTGGAGGGCTGGTGCTGTCGTTCTTTCTTTCTTTTCTTGATGTTAGAGATTAGATAGATAGATAGCATAGATAGATAATTCGATTCATGACTCTCACTCGACTCAGATAGATAGATAGATAGAAGATAGATAGATAGATAGATATAGATAGATAGATAGACAGCACTAGATCAGCTCAGATAGAGCTCAGCTCGAAGAGCACTCAGCTCGACGGAGGGAGGGCGGGAGGGAGGGATAGATGAGATGGATGGATGGATGGATGGATGGATGTAGATCGATAGATAGATAGATAGATAGATAGATAGATATGGATGATAGATAAATGATTAGATAGATAGATAGATAGATAGATAGATCGATAGATAGATAGATAGATAGATAGATAGATGATGGATGGATGGATGGATGGATGGATGGATGGATGATGGATGGATGGATGGATGGAGGAGGGAGGGAGGGAGGGAGGGAGGGTGGTGGATGGCATGGATGGATGGGTGGATGGATGGATGGCTGCATGCGATAGGTCAGTCAGATAGCTCTGAGATAGATAGATAGATAGATAGAATAGATAGATAGATAGATAGATAGATAGATAGATAGATAGATAGATAGATAGATAGATAGATAGATAGATAGATAGATGACTCGACTCGATGCGATGGCATGGCATGGCATTCAGGCATGGATGGTGCATGGATGGATGGTGGATGGATGGATGGATGGATGGATGGCATGGATTGGATGGATGGCATGCATTTTAGTTGCCAAGTTTAAACCCTAAGGAAGACCCCCACCGGCCTCACGCCACCCCGCCCACTTAGCCCAGCCCGAATCTCGTAATACCCGTACTTCGATCTCCCCAAATATGTCTCCCACAGCTTCTCAGGTGGTGTCACTTCTCTGGCCAGGCTAATGACTTGAATGATTTCTCCCTTCTTCTCATACTTCAGTAGATTTCCCCCCTCAAAACCATTCATCTTAGTTTTAACCTTGTGCTAGGATTATATGAATGTTTCCCTAGAACAGTGGTTCCCCAACCTTTCTAATGCCGCAACCCCTTAATATAGTTCCTCATGTTGTGGTGACCCCCAACCATAAAATTATTTTCGTTGCTACTTCATAACTGTAATTTTGCTACTGTTATGAATCGTAATGTAAATATCTAATATGCAGGATGTATTTTCATTGTTACAAATTGAACATAAAGCATAGCGATTAATCACAAAAACAATATGTAATTATGCCAGATCAGAAATTCTCGGGCCAGTCTTTGCAAGAGCCCAAGGAATATCATCTTCCACATCAAGTCTACTTCTGTATTTAGACTTGATAACCAACAAGTGTACAGTAATATTTCTCAATCTCAGCAACTTTTAAGGTGCCTGGACTTCAACTCCCAGAATTCAAAGCAAAGCTGTCTAGGGAATTTTGGGAGTTGAAGTCCAGGTATATTCAAGTTGTTGAGGTTGAGAAATTGTGGCCTGCAGTGTCGAAAAACTAGAAATCAAATAAGCTTCCAGCAAAGTAATCTCTGTTTAGTAGCTTTCTCTCAGGACTCCAAAGTTTCAGGAGGCAAACAAGGGGCAAAAAAACCCATGATTGGTCCAAAAACATTGCCAGGGTCCCCAAAGCCAATTTCCACTTTTAAGCTCTTTCTTCTTAAAACAGCCCCATATTCCTTCCTCCCCCATGGGGCCTGCTCACCCACCCTTCCCAAAACCCCTGCAAAGACAACAATTTTAATTTGCAAGGCTCTTCTTTCAACAGTTTCTTTCATACTTTCTCTCTTTCTTTCCCTCTCTCACTTTTTTCTCTTCCTTCCTCCCTTCCTCCCAACCTTCCTCTTGTTTCTTTCTTTCTTTTTCTTTCTTTCCCTCTCTCACTTTTTTCTCTTCCTTCCTCCCTCCCTCCCTCCCTCCCAACCTTCCTCTTCTTTCTTTCTTTCTTTCTTTCTTTCTTTCTTTCTTTCTTTCTTTCTTTCTTTCTTTCTTTCTTTCTTTCTTTCTTTCTTTCTTTCTTTCTCTTTCTTTCTTTTCTTTCTTTTTCTTTCTTTCCCTCTCTCACTTTTTTCTCTTCCTTGCTTCCTTCCTCCCACCCTCCCACCTAACATTCTTCTTCTTCCTCTTCTTCCTCTCCTTTCCTTCCTTCCTCTCCTTCCTTCTCTTTTCTCTTCTTCCCTCTCCTAGCCCTCAGCACCGCAAGATCCGTGCGTGCCAAACTCTCTGGCAACCCGGACAAATAAGCGCATTGTGTTTATTCAATCACTCCAGGAAAGCGGAGCAAGCAGGGAGGGGATCCTGCCCGCCCTGCCTACACTTATAGCAAAGCCAGCCTGCCCCACAGAGCCGACCTTGTCCGGGGAACCAGCCAGCCAGCCAGCCAGCCCACCCCACCCTCACCTCGCCTTCTCCAAAAGGCACCCTCTGCTTGGGGGCAACCCTTTGGAGAAAGCTCCCAGTGCAAAAAAAAAAAAAAAGGCTGGCCCCAAGAGACCCGGACACACCCCGGAGAGAGCAGCCCTGGAAACCTGGCCATAATTTCCTACTTCTCCCCCACCCCTCTGCACCCCTTCCCCAGTCTGATCCATGCCCCACCTGGGAGATGGGGGGCTGCAAATCCCCACCACCACGCAGCAATCCCGTCCATGACTCCTTGCTCCCCATTGCGCGTCTCCAAAAGCGCGCTTTGGAGAAGTTGCCCAACAGGAGGATGGTAGAGTTGGAAGAAAAAGGGGGGCTGCTAGTCATAGGGACCCCTGATTAGAAACCCCCTCCCCCTGGTCTCTCTCTCCTCCCTCCTGGAGACTGGCAGCTGCATCGCGTTGCCGGCCGTCCTTATCTGTGGCAGAGGAAGAGCCCGGGCGGGCTTGCAAGGCTGGGCTTGGGCGGCTCGGGATCCTCCTGCCTTCCTTCATGCTCACTCAGCCGCCTCTGCGGCTTCTCTCCACCCCGGTGGTGGCGCCTTTCCCTCCCCAAGCGCGCCCAGGGGAACCCTCTCAAAATCCGGCTGTGTGCCCCAGGCGCGCCGTTGCGCACCTTGTAAACATCGCTGTAAGTGCCGGAGCCGATGCGCTGGATGAGCTCGTAGTGCAGCCGCGGGTCCTGCATTGAGACATCCCACAAGGCACTTATGGTCCCCTCACCCAGCCGCCTTTTCAAAGATTCTCCTTTGTGGCTGGAGGACAATTCCTTCAAACTCTTCTGCTCCTCCTTCATTCTTTGCAAATTTGATTCATGAGAAGCATCAAAGTCTCTCCTTCCTTACACCCATTTGTCCTCTTGGGTTTATATGTCTTCTGCTTTAAGAACTATATTTTATATTTTATTAAATCCTCCCGCCCAGACACTCCCTGCTACCCCCTCCGGCATCCCCGTCTCCTCGCTTGCCACGTCCCACATCTCCAACTACAGCCGGGACTCGCAAACCGGGCCGGCCAGGGCTCGCAGTGGCAATTTCTTCCCGCTGGTGTCGAAGGGAAAGGGAGTCACGGGGGGAATGGCCAGCCAACAACCACTTAAGTTTAACAGCGCACGACGACGGGAAGGAGGACAGCTGGGTCAGGCTCGTCTGTCTGCCCTCTCGCCCTCGGCTGGCGTGGAGACCCAGCGAAGAAAGAGGCAAACAGGGAGGGAGGGAAGAGAGAGACTGAGAGATATTAGCACAGGGCTAGCCTGATCATACGGAGCAGGGTGGCGGCGATGGACCATGCTCCAGCACCACCTCCTTCTCCAGTTCCCTCCGGCTTAGCTCCTCCTGCCCCCGGCGGTGGCGCCCTCAGCACCGAGGCTGTATGATCAGGCTAGCCCTGCACTAATATCTCTCAGTCTCTCTCTTCCCTCCCTCCCTGTTTGCCTCTGTTCGCTGGGTCTCCGCGCCAGCTGAGGGCGAGAGGGCAGACAGACGAGCCCGACCCAGCTGTCCTCCTTCCCGCCGTCGTGCGCTGTGAAACTTAAGTGGTCATTGGCTGGCCGTTCCCTCCTGTGACTCTCTTTCCCTTCGACACCAGCGGGAAGAAACTGCCACTGCGAGCAGGAGACAGGGGCGGCCACAGATGTCTTTAGCACCGCCTTGTACTCTCCAGCGCGCAATCTTGTGACGCCCCACCCCTTAGCTGATACCATCAAAGCTCGGCCACCAGGCGTCACAAATGCCTCTCACGGAATTGCACCTCTCCCGACCAATCGGAGGGCTCGGGCGAGTTGAGCCGATATGGCCAGGCTTGTGGCAGTGCGGGGGGGGAGCTGAGGATGCCGGGGCGACCCCTGGGAAATGGTCATTTTACCCCCAAAGGGGTCCCAACCCCCAGGTTGGGAACCACTGCCCTAGAATAATTTTCTCTCTACCTTCCATCTAATTTAGCTCCACAAGTTTATAAGAAATGCTTCCTTCAAAAACAGTGCTGGAGAAAATGTTTCCTTTTATGATAAAGGGTATATAATTGCTGGATTTGATATTTTCAACTGGGTCATATATTCAAATAAAACATTTACAAAAATCAAAGTTGGATGGGTAGATCCAAACTCTTTCTCTTCCAAATCACTCAACATTCATGAAGACTCCATTGTATGGCCCACAAGATTTAACCAAATATACATTTTGTACAGATTTGGGAATGGCTTAATCTATTTTCTGAATATTCACAAAATGTGACTTTTTCATCTACTGATGTAGTACAGATTTATCCAGGTATTGTACTTGCATTTTGAATTGGAATGTGCTCTATAGTTTATTATGCAATTAGCTGACAGCATCTTGAC
This sequence comes from Diadophis punctatus similis, assembly GCA_023053685.1. Taxonomy (NCBI): domain Eukaryota; kingdom Metazoa; phylum Chordata; class Lepidosauria; order Squamata; family Dipsadidae; genus Diadophis; species Diadophis punctatus. The sequence goes on from JALIGW010000085.1 coordinate 1,003,783, forward strand.
AACCTTCTGAAGAACTAGAAGAAGAGTGTTGAGTCTCTGCACTCCCATGCCAAGTTCTCCCTGTTGGAGGGCTCTGAAAGGAGCTAAAGCCACCCTGTAGGGGTGGTGAAGAAAAGAGGGGCACCCTGAAGGTTGCAGAGAGCAGCAACTCTCCTGCTTGACCCAGGGCTTCTTCCCTCTCATCCACGACAAGGAGAAGAGGCAGCCATCATGGCTGCCATGAAGCTGGGACAGCTGAGGCAACAAAGGAATGTGCAGGAGCGGTGTAGATGAACAGTGACTGGAGCTGAGTGAGAATATTTCTTTTTTATTTAGAGCCTAACTTTAAAAGAAAAAAAAAGAAAGAGGAAAATCCAAGAAAAGAGACTCTTAGAACTATTTCTTAAAGCGGCGAACAACCATAGAGAGAAAAATCCTAGACCTGAAAGTAAGGAACCAAGGGGAGAAAAGCTAAAGACCTTTCAAAACATAGAGAATTGGATTTTTAAACTGGGTATGTGTTGTTTTGCAAAGGTATTATAAAATGCTGGAACTATTTACTTGAATAGCTGACTTTGTTTCTACAAATTGAACTAAAATTGGATTAATCAATTTATCAGACTTGAAACAACGCTGAAACCTAAGCTGAAGGCGCCATCTACTGGTGAATGAAAAATATACCATACCCCTACAAGCCTGGGAATAAACAACATTCATCTGGAGGACTGTGGTGATATTTACTGTTCTATAACTATTTACATTATGACTACTGGAGACTCTATTGTGAGAATAAAGAAGACTCTTAAGTAAAGTAAAATGACTTTGATTTGTGGAAAGCTGCCTGGACTATTTAAATGGAACTGATCAATAATCCTGAGATGTAAAGAACTATGATTATTGAACTTTCTAAGGAGCAACATTGGACTTGAATATATTGTTTTTGGACTTGAGTAAGAGCGGGACTTATTAAAATAAGACAAGATGCTCCATCAGGGGGAAATGAGTGAGATTTCAAGCGAAATGGCACTGATGTTTCAAAGCATTAGGGGTACTATGACAAAGAACCACAGAGAGATAAAGAACCTAATGCAAGGCATAAATGGGAAAATAGAAAATATGCTACAACTGATAATGAATGAAGATCAAAGAGTCCAGGAAAGAGAGGAGACAGTAGAAGGAATGGAGGAAAAGATAGAACAGACAAACCAGGAAACAAAGCAAGAAGATGAGAAGGAGAAGACGATAAAGATAATAATGACTGATGAAATAAACCAAGGGAAAAGTACTTTAAGAGATTTAAAAATGGAATCGAATAATTTGGAAGATACTTTTGAAAGGAAGATAGGGGTTTGGGTGGACACTCTGGAGACCTGGCAGCTTAGGAGGATAGAGATGGGAGAAATATTCAGACTGAATGGTGAAGACGCATATGTTGATAGAGACAAAGATCTAAGAGAGGAGTATGGGAGGCAAGCTAAAAAATGAATAAGAATTTTTTTTCCAAAAAGTTTTTTATTTTTTTAACATTCTTCACATAAACATCAATACATATACCAAAATATATTATCAAAAATTAACATACATTTTATATTGTATATCCAGTAACATTACTAAATCGCCTATCTATCCTGCATATGAAATCCAATCACTCCCTTCCCTCTATCCTTCTCCCCTCCTTCTACTTTCTTCCTCCTTCTCTCCCCTCTCCTACTACCCCTTCTTCCATCTATCTCCTTCTCACTCTTACCTTCCTTCTCCTCCCCTACCTACATTCTTCCTTCTTTTCTCCTCTCCACTACTTCCTCTTCCTCCTTCTTCTCCTTTCCTGAGTGTGTTTATTTTTAATCTATTTTAACAGATAGACTGGCAATACATCTCCTCAACTTACATTTTAAATTGTTATTTCCGAATCTGTCCTGCGTTAAAAAATCTATTTCAAATTAATTATTTCTAGGTATATTTTATAGTACTATACTGCTACCTCCTTATCCATATACATTTTGTCATCTGGGTCATTTATCTATGTTCATTTTCTTATCTTTTATACACAATAATTGTTCTATCTTAACTTTCAACTATATTCATTCTCCAACCAACTGTAAAATTTCATCCAAACATTATAATATTCTGAGTCCTCTTTATCTTTAATTTTCATTGTCACTCTGTTCATCTCAGCGCAATCCAAAATTTTCTTAATTAAATCCTCTTCAGATGGAACCTTAGTTCCTTTCCATTTTTGTGCAAAGGTAATTCTAGCTGCTGTCAACACATGTATAATCAGATAGGTATCTTATTTACTAAGTTTATTCGGTATAATCCCCAACAAGAAAGTCTTGGGTCTCAACTCTATATTTTGTTTCACCATTTTTTCTAGCCAATTCTTGACTCGAGTCCAGTAAGATTTTGCTTCTGCACAAGTCCACCACATGTGATAATAAGAACCTGGTATTTGTTGGCACTTCCAACATTTCATAGACATGTTCTTAAACGTTTTAGCTAATCTTTCCGGTGACAAGTGCTATCTATAAAACATTTTATACATGTTTTCTTTATATGTTGTTGCCATAGTCAATTTATAGTTCCTTTCCCAGAGTTGATTCCATTTTTCTAGCTCTATTGTATAGCCAAAGTTCTGAGGCCATTTTATCATTGTCTCTTTAACTTGTTCAAATTCTAAATCCACATAAAGTAAATAATTATATATTTTCTTAATTAATTTTTCATCTGATCCTGTAAGTATTGCATCTAATTCTGTGTTCTTTAACATAATACCTTCCATTTTTTTATCTTTTTCGTATCTTGTCTGTATTTGCGATCTCATAAACCAATCCATTTTAATTCCTTGGTCCTCTAATTCTTGTGTCAATTTCAATTTCCCTTCATCTGTCAAAATGTCTTTATATCTTGGTATTTTTTGCCAATTCACTCTGCTTGGATGTATTAATGCTTCTATTGTCGATATCCAATTTGGTACACTCATATAATGTTTAGCTTTTACTTTTTCCCATACTAAATATAAAGAGTTTCTTATATAATGTCTTTGGAAATAGCTGTGTATTTTATTTCTTCCATACCATATGATTGCGTGCCATCCAATATTTATTTATTTATTTATTTATTTATTACGGTTTTCTTATATGCCGCCCAACTCCCGAAGGACTCAGGGCGGCATACAACAGAAAAAGATACAAGAATCACCAATAATAAACGTTAGATTAAAAACAAATATAAAAATTAAAAATCATATTAAAAAAAAACCATCCAACAATCAGACATACCCGGGGGAGAGCACAGATTGATTAGGCTCCACCCCCAGCCTGCAGGAAGAGCCATGTCTTAACGGCTTTTCGGAAGGCCAGCAGGGTGGGGATAGTTCGGGTCTCTGGAGGCAGTTGGTTCCAGAGTGCCGGGCCCGCCACAGAGAAGGCCCTCCCCCTAGGGCCCGCCAGCCGGCATTGCTTGGCCGACGGGACCCGGAGGAGGCCAACTCTGTGGGCCCTAACCGGTCGGAGGGAAGTATGAGGCAGAATGTGGTCCCGGAGATAACCTGGTCCTAAGCCATGAAGGGCTTTAAAGATGATGATCAACACTTTGAATTGGACCCGGAGACCGATGGGCAACCAATGCAGCTGGCGGAGTATAGGTGTCACGTGGGTGTACCTAGGCACACCCACCACAGCACGCGCAGCCGCATTTTGCACCAACTGAAGTCTCCGGATACTCTTCAAGGGTAGCCCCATGTAGAGTGCGTTGCAGTAGTCCAGGCGGGAGGTGACAAGGGCATGAGTGACCGTGAGTAGAGCCTCCTTCTCCAAGTATGGCCGCAACTGGTGCACCAGGCGAACCTGTGCAAAGGCCCCCCTAGCCACAGCCGTAAGATGATGGTCCAATTTCAGCTGTGGATCTAGGAGGACCCCCAAGTTGCGGACCCGGTCCGAGGGAGTCAGTTTCGCTCCCTCCAGATCCAAGGAGGGACAGTTGACATAGTCCTTAGGAGGCAATATCCAAAACCACTCAGTCTTGTCGGGGTTGAGTCTGAGTCTGTTCCTCCCCATCCAGATCCTAACGTCGTCCAGGCACCGGCACATTACATCAACTGCCTCCCTGAAATCAGACGGGGTGGTGATGTACAGCTGGGTGTCATCAGCGTACTGGTGGAAACACACCCCATGTCTGCGGATGATCTCCCCCAACGGTTTCATGTAAATGTTAAACAGGATGGGCGAAAGAACTGACCCCTGAGGCACCCCGCATAAAAGGGGCCTAGGGGACGATCTCTGCCCTCCTGCTAACACCGACTGCATCCTATCGGCGAGATACAAGGAGAACCACCGTAAAACGGTGCCTCCCACTCCCAACTCGCCGAGATGATGCAGAAGGATACCATGGTCGATGGTATCGAAAGCCGCTGAGAGGTCAAGTAGCACCAGGATGGAGGAATTTCCCCCATCCCGGGCCCACCAGAGATCATCCATCAGAGCGACCAAGGCAGTTTCTGTACTGTAGCCGCGCCTGAAACCCGACTGATAGGCATCTAGATGATCGTAGAAGCTGAGTAGCCACCACCTTCTCCACAACTTTCCCTAAAAAAGGTAAGTTGGAGACAGGACAATAGTTCTTCAAATCAGCTGGATCCAGGGAAGGCTTCTTCAGGAGGGGTCTCACCACCGCAGCTTTTAACGACTGCGGTACGGATCCCTCCCCCAAGGAAGCGATGACCACCGCCCGGATCCAGCCACGTGTCACCTCCCTGCTGGCCGAAACCAGCCAGGAGGGGCACGGGTCCAATAAACAGGTGGAGGCACCCATCGCCCCCACGGCTCTGTCCACATCCTTGGGAGAAACAGGCCCAAACTCTTCCCACAACGATGGGACTCCATGGACTCTGCCCAGCCAGAGTCCAGGTTCGACCGGATCTGAGCGACTTTATCCGACAGAAACTCTGCGAATTCCTCAGCTCTACCTTGCAAGTGTTCCTCGCTCCCCCCTTTGGCAAGGAGGGAGCGAGTCACCCTAAACAAGGCGGCTGGGCGAGAATCTGCGGACGCAATAAGAGCGGAAAAATGGGATCGTTTTGCCGCCCTTATCGCCACTAAATAAGATCTGATGTAAATTCTTAATAGTGTTCGGTCAGATTCGGTTTTGCTGGACCTCCAGCGGCGCTCCAGACATCTCTTCTGGTGTTTCATCTCCCGGAGCTCCTCGGTGAACCAGGGAGCTTTCCGGGATCCACTGCCGCGGAGAGGTCGCTTAGGCGCAATTCGGTCTAAAGCTCCTGATGCTGCGGTGTTCCAGGCAGCCACCAGGGACTCAGCCGAATTGTGTACCAGGGTTTCAGGTATTTCCCCAAGTTCCCTCTGGAATCCTTCCGGCTCCATTAGGTGCCTGGGGCGGAACCACCTAGTCGGTCCCGCCTCCCTGCGGGGGAGGAATGGGGCTGCGAAATCTAGCCTCAGTAGGAAATGATCTGACCATGACTGTGGGGTGATGACTATGTCTCTTATCTTCAGATCATCTCTCCACTGCCCCGAGAGAAACACTAGGTCGAGCGTGTGACCACCCTCATGAGTCGGACCCTGGATTACTTGGGTCAGGTCCATGGTTGTCATGGAGTCCATGAACTCCTGAGCTGCCCCAGAGGTTTCGCCAGCAGAAGGCAAGTTGAAGTCCCCCAGGACCATAAGCCTAGGGAACTCAATTGCCAAGCCGGCTACTGCCTCAAGTAGCTCAGGCAGGGCCTTACTTACGCAGCTGGGAGGCAGGTACGTTAAGAGCCGAGATGGTGCAGTGGTTAAATGCAGCACTGCAGGCTACTGCTAGTTCAGCAGTTCAGCTGTTCAAATCTCACCGGCTCAAGGTTGACTCAGCCTTCCATCCTTCCGAGGTGGGTAAAATGAGGACCCAGATTGTTGGGGGCAATATGCTGAACTCTGTAAACCGCTTAGAGAGGGCTGTAAAGCACTATGAAGCGGTATATAAGTCTAAGTGCTATTGCTATTGCTAAGAGAAGGCCCACCTGTACCCCTAAGTCCAACTTCAGAAGGAGCGTCTCACACCCAACAATCTCCGGGGCAGGGATCCTACGAGGATACAGACTTCCGCGCGTTATTATTGCCACTCCTCCCCCCCTTCCCTGGGGTCGGGAATGATGCTGCACTGAGAACCCGTCTGGGCATATCTCGTAGAGAGCTACTCCCCCCTCCTGGCCCAGCCAGGTCTCAGTTACACAAACCAGGTCTGCCCCCTCCTCTGTGATTAAATCACGTATCAGGGGGGCTTTGTTGATAATTGACCTGGCGTTAAGCAGCAGCATCCTGAGCCCAGGGCCCTGAGAACCCTGGTTGCCAGGTATCTGGGTTGAGCAAGATGGAACCAAATCGGAGGGGCCGGAACAAGGGATCGCTTGTAAACAGCGAGGTCTTATTCCCCGAGAGCGGCCCACCCCTCTGCTCCCGCCATATCTGCCCTATCATGTCCTTCTAATATTAACAGTCTCCGATTTCTTAGTAAGATCCATTCTCTCATCCATGTCAATATCGCTGCCTGGTAATAAAGTTCCCAATTCGGAAGTCCAAAACCACCTCGAGTCCTGGCATCTTGCAGCATTTTTAAATTTATTCTTGATCTTTTCCCCTGCCAAATAAATTTCAAGATCAATGTATTTATTTCCCTAAAATATATTTTCTCTATTCTTATTGGAATTGTTGAGAACAAAAATAGTAAATGAGGTAATATATTCATCCTGATCAATGCAATTCTGCCCATGAGTGATAATTGCAAATTTTTCCATTTGTCCAAATCTAATTCAATTTGTTTTTTTAGTTTTATATAGTTGTCTTCTTTAATAGTTAAACATCTTGCAGATAGTTGGATCCCCAAATATCTAACTTTCTTTACAATTTGTATCTTTATAGTTTCAGACAGTTTCTTTTTTTGTTTTTCTGTCATATTTTTAACTAAAAGTTTTGTTTTGTCTTTGTTGATTTTTAGTCCAGCCACCTCTCCATATCTTTCTATTTGATGTAATAGTTCTGGACCTGTTTCTAGTGGCTCTTCCAGTATAAACACCAAATCATCAGCAAAGGCTTGTAATTTATATTCTTCATTTTTGATCTTTAATCCTTTTATATTTTTATCTTGTCTTACAAGCCTAGCTAAAACTTTCAAAGTTAATATAAATAATAGTGGTGATAGAGGGCAACCTTGTCTGGTTCCTTTCATTATATCAACCTTCTCTGTCATTTCGCCATTTAATATTATTTTGGCAGATTGCTTAGTATATATTGATTTGATTATCCCTATAAATTTTTGTCCAAAGCCCATAGTTTGTAATTGTTTTATCATAAATTGCCAATTCACATTATCAAAAGCTTTCTGTGCGTCTAGAAACAGTAAGGCTACTTGTTTACCAGGATGCTGCTCATAATATTCTAAGACATTTAAAATCTTGGGCATGTTATCTTTGATTTGTCTTTTTGGTAAAAAACCATTTTGATCAAAATGAATAAAATCATTTAAAAATTTCTTAAATCTGTTCGCTATTATCGAAGCAAATATCTTGTAGTCTACATTTAACAGCGAAATCAGCCTATAGTTCTTTATTTTTTGCAGATCAGTTTCTTCTTTTGGAATCAAAGTTATGAATGCTTCTGTCCAAGAATCAGGTATTTTATTTTCCATTATTAGCTCATTATATACTTCTAACATTACAATTCCAAACGTTTCCTCAATATTTTGGGCACAAAATATTGGAGAACCTATAATGATGGAAATATGGGAAAAGATATGGGTTAGAAATGTAAGATTTACGCAAGCTCAGAATTTAAGAGAGAACTTTTATAATTACGGACTGTACTGTAATAGAGACTAAGTTGGTTTTGAATTTAATAACAGCTGCCAGGTTGCTGGTGGCACAGTATTGGAAGAAGGAATACCCACCTACTATCGAGGAATGGACACCAAAAGTCGTGCATTTGGCAGAGATGGCAAAATATCTTCATAACTTGAGGACCATTTAAACTAAAGATTTATATTGGAATGGAGAAGATGGATTGACTATATTCAAAACAAGTACCAGACCAAGAAGATTCAAATAGCTTATGAATGAAGTATTTTTAATTATTAGTTTAAGTTTAAAGGGTTTCGAGCTATAAGGAGTTAAAGAATTAGAGAGATTTTGAAGTCAACAATTTGTTAGCATATTTTAGTTTTATGTTTATAAATACTATACCCTGTGTTTGTTCTGGGAAGTCTAGGGAGGGGGTGGGGGAGATGGGGGGAGGGTAAGGGGAGGGAGGGGGAAGGGGTGGGGGGGAAATGTGTTTGAAAATTATACTTATAAAACTTTGTAATCACTTATAAAACTTTTTAATAAAATAATAATAATAAAAAAAATTTTGTAAGTTTCTGCCGGTATTCCATCTGGACCTGGAGCTTTGCCATTTTTCTGTTTTTTAATTGTCGCTGACAGTTCCGACATTGTGATTTTTTCCTCTAATAAATTTTTAAATTTTTCTGATATTTTTGGTAAGTCCGTATCTTCCAAATATTGATCTATTTTTTTACTTTCTATTTTCTCTTGTTCATATAGTTCTTTATAATATGTCCATGCAATCTTTTTTTTTCTCCATCACTATATCTGATGTTCCCATCCATGTCTTCCAATTGTTTTATCCATTTTTTTTCTTTCTCTTTTTTTATCTTATATGCTAACCATCTCCCTGGCTTATTAGCGTGTTCAAAAAAATTTTGTTTGGCACTTTTTGTTTTTCTTGCAATGTCTTCATTCTCAATCATGTTTAATTTGTGTTTTCCCAAGTCCATCATTATCTTGATATTATTATTTTGTGTATCTTTTTGGAACTTCTTTTCTAACTCTTTATATTATTCTTCTATTTTCTTCTGAGTTTCTCGTCTTTGCTTATTTCGTTTTACAGTATAAGTCATCGCTAATCCTCTGAAATATGCTTTAGCTGTATCCCAGACTGAAAAACGAATAAGAATTGAAGTATTAAAACGGACAAGAGATGATGGATAGAAAGGAATTATTATTTTTTCTTTTTTTCTAATATAATGGCCTGATTAAAAACTGAAATAGAGGTAGAAATAAGAATACACACCTTTATATAAAGCAATAGTTAGATGGAAAGATTGGAGGATGAAAGATGGTATTATTAGGTATGTTTAAATAAAGGTGGCTCAGTGGCTAAGACACTGAGCTTGTCGATCAGAAAGGTCGGCAGTTCGGCTGTTCGAATCCCTAGTATAGGTCTCCTGCGTAAGCAGGGGGTTGGACTAGATGACCTCCAAGGTCCCTTCCAACTCCATTACTGTTACTTCTGTTACTTCTGAATAAGATGACCGGTACTTGAATGGCGTATTGTGTCACGATGTGAATATTGTCAGTTTGTGCATCTCTACGTTTTCTACTGTTTTTTGTATTTATAGTCAAGCAGACATGTGATATGTTCTACTACGCATGCCTGCATTCCAGGAGTCAACTCCCTTCCTTCTTTTCCTCCATTTCTGCCGATGGCAGACGTGACTTTTTCATTAGCCGATAAGATGTAGTTTACTAAGGAATTCTTTTTATTATTTTTCTACTGAAATAAATATTTTGTTAATTAGATTTGAATCTCGGTTTTATTTTCTAATGAGAATGACTTCAAAAGGAAGCAAAGATCCATCGACCTCCACGGGGGATTGCCCCCCCCCTTAACATGGTATCAGAGATGGTTGTAAAATTTATAGCTTCTTTTGAAGGCCTCCTTGCGTTTTAGGATAGTTAGCTAATTAGAGTGATTTATGACCAGCCATGTCCTCCCCGATCGGAGATACGCTGGAAGCAACTGAAAAGTGCATTGCAGAAAGTTTTTCTCTGCATGAAGAAGCCTCACCAACTCTTTTTGGAACGCAAACGGAAGATATTGCCGGGGCATCTTCACAAGCGGAACAAGATTTATCTACAGAGGTTAGTAAAAGTTACCCAACCACATTGTTTGCCCCTGGGGGAGATTCAACACATTTAGGAGCTATTCCAAAAATCTCTCAAGCTAATGCCCCACAAGATGAGGAGGCATCCTTCTATAGGCAGCAAATTGCCAGCCCACGAACGTCTTCCATAGGGCAGACAAGTGCTGAAAGAGAAATAAATTTAACTTATGGCCAGATGCTGCAGAGGCAGCAGGAGCAGATAAATCTTTTGCAAAGAGAATTACACGAGACTAGATTGCATGCATTCTTTCGTGCTGAAAAGCAAAATGTCCACCCGCCTTCAGGCATTCCAGACAGGGGCCATGATCCCCCCGCCTTCCCTTCTTTAAACAACTTAGAACAATGCCCTTGGATGGGCGCATCACAATTACGTGGGCAGAAATTTTTTGATGAAAGAGACTATGAATATGCTTATGCTGCACTGCCATCTAGTGGCAGGGATTCTTTACTCCATGTACTTCAGGAACAAAACGAAACTTTGCATAAACAGAACAAATCCTTGTGTAAACAGAATGAAAGTTTGAATGAACAATTAAAAATATTGCAGGCTCAGAACAGAATGACTCAATTGAGGCTTGATACATTAATGCAGCATCCTTCATTAGCTGCACAACCTTTACAGGCACAAATTGTCCCGCCTGCCCAACCTATCCAAGCACAAATTGTGCATCCACCACAAGCTGGACCACCTCCTACTCCAGCACCAGGGGCCCAACCTGTGCCTGCTCCAGGGCCACCACCAGCTGTGGCGGCCCAACTTTTGCCTGCTCCAGCGCCATCACCTATTGCTGCCCCTCAGCAACAGCCAATCCAGGCAGCTCCGCCTGCTCAGGCCCAAGCCTTTCCACAAGTGATTTCACAGGCCGCACCAATGCAGGCCACACCCCACTTACAACTGCCATCTAGACGATCCTACGAACGAACCTACGCACCAAGAGTAATAAGATGCCAATATTGCGACCGTGTGGGCCATACAAGCAGAGATTGTATTCAATTGCAACGCACTCAAGTTCCTGTCCAGCCCAGAGGAACAGATTACAGACGCCAGTACCAGCCCAGAGGAAAAGACTACAGAGACCAGTACCAGCCCAGAGGAACAGCACCCAGAGGCAGCAGAGGCAGAGGACAGCGCCGACCCGGTCCCAGGCAGGATTTCCCACCTCCATACACCATGCTAGCAATCACCAATGATACACAGCCAAAGCAATACGACCGATCTCTTTTGTGAACTCTCGATAGTGGAGCGGCTGTTCACATTACTTACAGAAAAGAACTTTTCAAAGAGCTACATGAGCCTGAACCAGAATATCGTGAACTGTACGCATTTGGTGGCCACCCCTTCAAAGTTGAAGGAAAAGGGACTGTTTTTATTGAAGAGTTAGGTACCCTGGTACCTGATGTTTATTATATTCCTACAGCTAATTGTAATTTGCTTAGTCAGAATCATTTATCTGCTGTTTTGCATTTTTATGTCCTTCATTTAGGTAACGCCAGTTATATTTTTAAAGATGGTCATATTATTGCTGACACAATTGTGATTGGTCAGGTCTACTATTTGAGGCCAAAGGCCGAACCTCAAATTCAGGCAAGTATAAAAATCTCAATAGAGAATATCACAGGCCCAGAGAGAGATACCCCAGAGAGAGATCCTGTGAATACTCCAAAGACTCCTAAAGCCACAAAGCAACAGGTAATCAAACCCAAGGTTCCTCATGTTAATGTTAATGCTGCAACCTCACTTACAGGTTTTCATTTACATGACAGGTGTATACATAGATGGCACAGAAGATTAGGGCATCCCAGCTTTGAGGTCCTTAAACGCATGCCATTTTTCGCACAAGGTTTGAATTTCAAAGGATGTAAGGTACATCTAGATTGTGCTGTTTGCAAAAAGGCAAAATCGAGGGCAGCAGCAGTAAGTCAACACACATTTTTGATTTGGTTCATACTGATATTGTGGGCCCTTATGGTCCAACTATTGGCGGTAAAAAGTATTTCTTAACTATTGTTGATAATCATTCTAGATATGGTTATGTCTTTCTTATGAAAGAAAAATCTGAAGCCTTTCAGACCTTTAGAGATTTTGCAGTTCAAATCTACAATCAACATGGAGTGAGAATCCGGAGAATCCAGAGTGATCGTGGTGCCGAGTTCACATCTCAACGTTTCCAGGATTGGATGCGACGAAACAGTATCCTACACCAAACATCTGCCCCCTTCACGCCGGCTCACAACGGAGTCGCAAAAAGGAGACAGGGGGTCCTTCAAACCATGATGCGCTGCCTCCTAGAAGATGCCAATCTCAAACACTCATTTTGGGACGAAGCAGTTAAGTATGCAAATTACATTGTCAATTGTACATTGAGCAGTGTCATTGACCAAACACCCTTCTACATGTTATATGGCTGCCAGCCAGATCTTAGACCAGTGATGGCGAACCTTTTTTCCCTCGGGTGCCGAAAACGTGTGCGTGCGTGCTGTCACACACGTGTGAGTGCCCACACCCATAATTCAATGCCTGGGGAGGGTGAAAACGGCCTCTCCCGCCCCCGCAGAGGCCCTCTGGAGGCCGGAAATGGCCCATTTCCCGACTTCTGGTGGGCCTGGTAGGCCCGTTTTTCGCCCTCCCCAGGCTCCAGAGGCTTCCCTGGAGCCTGGGGAGGGCGAAAACACCCCCTCGGAGGCCCTCTGGAAACCTAAAATGCCCTCACAGAGCCTCCATACGAGCCAAAAATCAGCTGGCCGGCACGCACATGCATGCTGGAGTTGAGCTACGGCAACGGCTCGCGTGCCGGCAGATATGGCTCCGCGTGCCACCTGTGGCACGCATGCCATAGGTTCGCCATCACTGTCTTAGACACTTACACATTTTTGGTTCATATGCCATGGTCAACATTCCATTGGCCCAAAGAAGAAAAGGTGGCCCAGTAGCAAAGAGACTGAGATATATGGGTGTTGATAGCAATTCTAAATGAGGAAGATTCATTGACTCTCACAATACGATAACAATTTCTAATTTAGCTAATTTTGAAGAAGATACAGATTGGTCCAGGATACATTCTAATCACCCTGGAGTTTATTTCCCTAGAACTGAAATTGTTGATACAGTGCAACCAGATGACCAATGTTCATCACCTGATATCCCATCCTACCACGCCGTGGATGCTGAAGCTAGTGACGCTGATGGAGATGTGGACAACAAGAAAGACGACTGGACAATAGTCCCGAGACGTTCCAAGAGAACTACAAAAGGTATTCCACCAAAGAGATACACAATGCAATTGACAAACACACCATTGCCATTGATCTGTAACATTACACTCCCACCGGAGAACTTTTCACAAATTAAATATCTTCCTGAAGATGAACAACAAAAATGGTATGAAGCCATGCAAGTTGAGATGGATAGTTTGCAGAAACTCAAAGTATACACATCTGCAACACCTCCAACACAAAAAAAAGTCATTGGCACAAGATGGGTCTACAAAATCAAACAAAAGCCAGATGGTGAATTATTATACAAAGCAAGACTTGTCGCACAGGGTTTCGCACAAAGCTATCCTGAAGATTATACAAACACTTACTCACCTACAGTGCGAACTGAAAGTGTGAAAATTGCTCTAACCACTGCTTCTATCCTTGGACTTGAAGTTTTCCAATTTGATGTTGAAACAGCTTATCTACAAGCTGATCTAGATGAAGAAATCTACGTCAGGTGCGCTCCTGGCTTCCGGGACCGAGAAGGGGATACCTGGTTCCTAAACAAAAGTCTCTATGGTCTGAAACAATCAGGTCTGACGTGGTACACATGTCTAAAAGACAAACTAAATTTAATGGGCTTTATTAAGTCCGACACTGATGAAAAGGTATGGAAATATTAATGAAATTGTTCTTGTTTATGTTGATGACATTGTTTACATTGGTCCAAACAAACACATGAGTGAGAATTTTTGTTAAAGGTTTGCAGAAATACTTCACATTGAAATCATTAGGACACATCAATGAATATTCAGGAGTTCACATTGAAAAGACACAGAAGGGGTTCAGCCTTTCACAAGAAGCTAAGATAGATCAACTTTTCCATCAATGCAACATGACAGATGCAACGCCTACACAAACACCTATGCAAACTGATTTTCACAATTTGAAAGATGCATACAGTCCTGAGTTCAAGGATCAAACACTTTATCGTTCAGTAATTGGTTCACTACTTTACATTAGTGGATGGACTAGACCAGACATAGCACTTAGTGTTAATTTACTTTCAAGACATGTAGGCAAAGCAACAGAGTTTCACTGGTCATGTATTAAGAAGTTATTGAGATACTTGATACACACAAAACACTTCAAATTGAAGCTAGAACCAGAACATACAGATTTTGCTGACATGTATTGTTATACAGATGCAGATTGGGCAAGTGATAAGGAGTCAAGAAAAAGCACATCAGGTTACATAGTGTTCCTGAATGGATGTCCAGTTTATTGGAACGTAAGAAAACAAAGTTTTATTTCCTGCTCATCAACTGAAGCAGAGTATGCATGTGTGTCTGATGCATGTAACTTCTTAACCTGGTTCGATGCCTTAGTTACAGATATCTGGACGAAGCCGGAAAAACCGATCACTGTGATGGAAGACAATCAATCAGTAGTTTACATTTCCAGGACTCACTTCACAGGTTCAAGGTCCAGACACATTGACATACGTTACAAGAATGTTAGCGAGTCAGTAAGACAAGGTCTCATAAAGTTAGAATATGTGCCAACAAAATATCAGATAGCTGACATTCTGAACAAACCATTACCTATTGCTCAGCATGATTACCTCAGATATTTACTGTGTGTTGAGTGACACATTATATCAGCCCAACTGACAAAGAAGGGGTGTCACGATGTGAATATTGTCAGTTTGTGCATCTCTATGTAGACTAAGACATCCAGGAAGGGAAGTTGGTTGTTAGCTTCTGTTTCCATGGTGAACTGTATTTTGGGGTGTAGGCTGTTGAGGTGTATGAGGAAGTTGTCCAGTTTTTCTTTCCCGTGTGGCCAGATTATGAAGGTGTCGTCTACATATCTGAGCCAGAGTTTGGGTTTGTGATCAGATTTTTCTAGAGCTTGGGTTTCAAAGTGTTCCATGTAGAGGTTTGCAATGACAGGTGAGAGGGGTGATCCCATGGGTGCTCCTTCCATTTGTTTGTATTTTTGTCCGTTATAGATGAAGTATGTGTTGGATAGGCAGTGGTTGGTCAGATCTAGGATGTGCTTGGGGGGGTTATATTTGTTTTGGATAGCTGTCAAGGCTTCTTTGATTGGCACTTGGGTGAAGAGGGATAGTCTAGTCTACAAGAAATCCAATGGCTCCCTAGGACACACCATCTACCAGAAGAAAACCCACACTAACCGCTATCTGCACGCACTCTCACACCACCACCCAGCACAGATCAACTCCGTAGCCAAGACACTCAACTCCAGAACAAAACGCCTAGCTGACGAACAACACCTAAAAACCGAACTAAATACTCTCACTAACGTACTAGCATCCAACGGATTCCAAAGAAATAAGATCACCAACCTAATCCAAAAAGAAAGCCCCACTAAAATCCAAGACAGAGAACAAGAAAACGGCAAAGCCCTCCTCCCATACATAAAAGGCACCACAGACAGAATCAGCAAGATCCTCCACAAACACAACATCAAGACAGCATTCTGCACAAACCGAAAAATATCCACCATCCTAAGAAACCCCAAAGACAAAATTGAGTTAGAAAATCAAGGAGTATATGAAATTCCATGCACCGCCTGCCCCACCACATACATTGGACAAACCAACAGAAGAATAAGTGCACGCATTGAAGAACACAAGAACACAGTCAAAAAAGAAGAACCAACTTCTTCCCTGGTCCAACATCTTAAAGCCACAGGACATGAAATCGACTTTAAAAAGACCAGAACTATCGCCAAAACCGAACACTTTAACAACAGAATAATCAGAGAAGCCATCGAGATAGAAAAACGCCCACACAGCATGAATAAACGAGATGACACCTCCCGCCTACCAGCCATTTGGAAACCCGCCCTTATTGACAAACGAGTCCCCAACACAAAGAATGACACGAAAACCACACAGGATGTCACCACCACACATCCACGCAATAAGCAAACCCACACCCACACCAATGAGGCACGACCACAAACCAGAAGCCATACTACAGCTGCATCATTAGCCACTTTAAACCCCTCCAATCCATACATGAAGCAAACTGACACCCTCCATGAAGATGTGGCAGGACCACGAACCAGAAGCCAAACAGCAGCAATGCAGCTCACCAGCTCAAATGCCCCTGCAAGTCAGAGTAACCTGAGAACACCCCCAGCCAATCAGAGCACAGCTAACCCCCCAGCCAATCAGAGCACAGCCAAGCCCCCAACCAATCAGAACACACCTCCAACCAATCAGAACACAGCCAAGCTCCCATCCTATCAGTTCAAACCTCCACTGGCAGTTAAAAGGAAGAAACAGCAGCAATCTCACATTGCTCCTAGAAGCAGGAAGCAGAAGACACCAGCCTGAAGATGATGAATGAGACTTCATTGAAACGTCGCCAAGACACTTCCAATTCCACGCAGGAGAAAACCCGAATACCCAAAGACCTACATACAAACACCCGCGAAAACCTCAGAAAACATATATATGTGTGTGTGTGTGTGTGTGTGTGTGTGTGTGTGTGTGTGTGTGTGTGTGTGTGTGTGTGTGTAACATTTTTTGCTGATAAATGAAAATAAAGGGAGACTATATATATATTGCATTATATATAAATATACATTGCCTCTATTAATTTGTTGAACGGAAATGAAAACAAATTTCTACTATGATATATAACTTTTGCTAACTCAATATATAACCTAGAGAAAGTAAAACTTGCACTGTTAAGCCTATATTTCTGATTTATCTAAATATAATTATCAAATCAAAAAGAGCCTATAGATATTTAGTGAAAATAAGAATTTGAAATATTTGAAATATTAATGTGATAGAATACAAAGGTAACTGATTTTATCAATGTGCATATTGAATAGAAAATAGCAAATATTAATACTGATTAGATTTGTAACTAAAATATTGTATAGGATACATTGGAACAAATATCTGGGGACTGTAAAAATGCCAAGTACAATTACAACCAAAAGATAGATTATAAAGGTAACAATAGAAAAAAAGGAGAAAAAAATTACCAAACTCTTTTGAGGAAATTAAACAAGAATTTGAATTGATCGATGGTTGGAGCTACTTAAACCCAGAGAGTAGACAGTTTACTTTTTTTTCATACCCACATAAAACATGGTCAAGAATTGACATGGCATGGATGACCCCAAAATTGATAGATGAAACAATGGAATTAAATATACTTCCCAATGCCTGGGGAGATCATAACCCACTAACAATAAAATGGAAAGGACTAGACAAGAGGAAGAAAACGAGATGGTCATTAGACCAAAGAGTTGTTCAGGAAAAAAAACTACAGGCAAAAGATAGAGAAAGAATTGGAATGCTTTTTTAAAATTAATACCAAGGAACAAACTTCAATACAAAATCTATGGGACACAACCAAGGCATATATCAGAGGGCTAACTATAGCGTATGTAGCCAACCGAAATAAAGAAAAAAGAAAGAACCAAAATTTACTAAATTTAAAACTTAAAGAATTAGATAATAAATTACAAAATGACCCTCACGATAATCAAACCAAGGAGGAACTAAATATAACCAAACATAATATAAATTTGATATCCCAAGAAGAACTGGCACAAAAAATTAAAATATCGAAGCAAAATTATTTCGAATCTGCCAACAAGCCAGGGAGATGGTTAGCCCACAAACTTAGGAAAGAAAGGGCGGAAAGATTAATAGAAAAATTGGTAGGGGAAAATGGGGTAACATATAGTAGGCCAGAAGAGAAAAAAACCATTGTACAAAATTTCTATACCGAACTATATAAAAAAGAGGATATTAAACTTGAAGATATCAATGATTATCTGGAGGAAACAGACCTGCCAGTCCTGTCGGAGGAGGATAAGACCATATTAAACAAAAAAATAACTATTACAGAAATTAGGAATGCCATCACCAAACAAAAATAATAATAAAACACCGGGCCCAGATGGAATACCATCAGAATTCTATAAAAAATTTCAAAGCCAACTGGAGGTAGTAATGCTAAAGGTTTATAATGGAGCAATGGAGGAAGCAAAGATCCCTGACTCTTGGAAAGACGCTTACATAATTTTAATTCCTAAAGAAGATACGGACAAAACGTTAATCAAGAACTATAAACCCATTTCTCTACTAAACACAGATTATAAGATACTGGCCTCTATCATCGCAGAAAGACTAAAACGAATATTAAACCAATTAATACACATGGATCAGAACGGATTCCTGCCCAACAGACAAATTAGACAAAATACCAGAATCATACTAGATGTCCTTGAATACTACGACTTACACATTGAAAAACAATTGGCACTATTTTTTATAGATGTACAGAAAGCATTTGATAATTTAGATTGGCAGTTTTTCATAACTCAACTTGGAAAAATGGAATTTGGAACTAGATTTATAAATTTGACAAAAGCAATATATAATGAGCAATCAGCCAAAATTTTAGTTAACAACGATTTGACCGAGAAAGTAAATATTCAGAAAGGGGTTCCCCACTCCTATTCATACTTGCACTTGAAATCCTCCTAAGACGAGTAAGACACAACCATAATATAAAAGAACTGAAAATTAAAAGGGAGGAATACAAAGTGCAGGCGTTCGCGGACGACATGACATATATTTTGGAAGACCCCCTGAAGTCGGGACCAATGTTAATCGATGAGATAGAGAAATTTGGAAAGGTGGCGGGACTAAAAATTAATAAGGAAAAAACAAAAACAATAATGAAAAACATAACGGAAATACAAAAAAATGCCTTGGAAACAGTATTGGGAATTAAAACAGCTAAAAAAGTAAAATACCTAGGGTTATGGTTAACAGCTAAATGCAGCTCCATCAAGGAAGACAACTACACCAAATTAAATCAAAAAATACAGAAGGAATTAGAGACCTGGACCAAATTACAGCTATCATTACTGGGTAAAATTGCAGTCATTAAAATGAGCGTTTTACCCAAAATCTTATTTTTATTTCAAATTGCGCCGATTAAACTTAAAAAGAATTTTTTAATGGAATTAGATAACATGGTCCTTAAATTTATATGGTCGAAGAAAAAAGCCAGAATTAAAACAAAGGTATTGCACGATAGTAGGAGTAGAGGTGGATTTGGACTCCCTGATTGGGAAGGTTATTACAATGCTGCTGCATTAAGCTGGTTAAAGGAATGGGTCTTGCTACGAAACAGAAGAATCCTAACACTAGAAGGCTTCAACCTTCAAGCAGGTTGGCATGCCTTCCTGTGGGGAGGGAAACATAAAGCACACACTTACTTTCAGAGACACTATATAAGAGGTCCATTACTAGAAACTTGGCTCAAAATAAAAAATGAACACTATACAAAAATCCCCAAATGGCTATCAATATCTGAAGCAATTATATAGCCAAACCTCTTAGATGAGAAGAAAATTATAACATATCAACAACTCTTGGATAATAAAAATAATCTCAAGACTAGACAAGACCTCAGAACATCCGGAATAGAATTGGATTGGTGGCAGTACCTCCAGATACAAACACGATATAAGAAAGACAATTTGGTTTTCAAAACACAAATGGATTAGATAAAATACTTTTTGGCCCAGATGCAAAATTGATTTCGAAACTATACAATTTTCAATTGCAAATTAAATTAAAGGAGGAAGTGGTTAAGGGTAACATGATTGCATGGACGCAAAATTTTGGGTATACGATTAATTCGATAGAATGGGATAAAATTTGGGGAATAAATTATAAATTGACATTAGCTGCATCATATAAGGAGAATATTTATAAAATGTACTACCGCTGGCACCTTCCTCCGGCACGACTGGCAAAGATGTTTCCGACAGTATCTCCGAAGCGCTGGAAGTGCAAAAAAGAAATAGGGACCTACTACCATATTTATTTATTTATTTATTTATTTATTTTATTTTATTGCATTTGTATGCCGCCCAACTCCCAAAGGACTCTCGGCGGTTAACAACATTTGCAAATGTAAAAACATAAAAACATTGAAACAAGTAAAACAATGAAAAAACTCATGCATATCCTTTCATGGCCGGATCTCGCCGATTATAGTCACGAGATCAATGGCCTCAAGCCTGCCGGAAGAGCCATATGTGGTGGACCTGCCCTAAGGTTAAAACATATTGGAAGAAAATTAGAAACTGGTTAGAGGAGATTATAAAACAGAAAATTGATTTAAAACCCGAAATGTTTTTACTGGGAATCTTCCGGACAAAATTTACTAGAGAGGAATGCTACTTAATACTACATATTACAACTGCAGCCAGATTACTGTATACGCAGAATTGGAAAACAGACATCATCCCTACCTCTAATATGATAATTAGAAAAATATTAGAATGCTCAGAAATGTGCAAACCTACGATGGAGATACATGGAAAAGAAGACTCCTAATTTTATGAAATATGGAGAAAATGGTATAGCTGGTTAAAACAAAACAAAAACTTAAAAATCTGGTCACAAAACAAGACTTGATTAAGAAAAAAAAAGTAAAGGTTTATATTCCCTCTTCATAAGAATAAAATGAAAATTATTTGTATATACGTTATAGATATGGGACATATAGTAAGAATTTAAATAAAATTATAGTAAGTTAGATAGATTTAGACTAAGACTAATAAAGGTTAAAAGAAACCAAACAACAAAGTAACATAAAATTGGGTATAGTAAGATTTTGAAAAAGCTGTTAAAATGAATAAGTATTCTATGTGTAATTGTATGTAATTCTCTGTTCTATTTTGTGTTTGTGTTTTGTCTTGTTTGTTGTGTACATTAGTTTTCTTTTCTTTCTGTTTTTTTAACAAAAAATCCGAATAAAGATTTAAAAAAAAACGAAAAGGAAAAGAAAGGAACACAAACAAACACAAACCTGGTAATGTCTGCTTTACTTCTTTCCTGGCACTCACTGACAATCTCAAAGAGAAACTCTTGTTAGGGCTGCTCACCTGTGCTCCCCATCACCTTATATTCATTAATCACCACCCACCCACTCACGCACGCATGTCCCTCCCCCGTTGTCTGGAAATGAGCCTTGCTACTCCATAAGCCAGTCTCCGCCTTCAGCTTCTTTGCAGTTCTTAAAGGAGAATCGCTTCTTGCATTAGTGTCCAAGCTGCTCAAAGACCAGTGCAGCCTCTCCCCACCGAATGGCAGCTCCCAGATGGACGGTATGCAGGAGTTGACATGCGGCACCCTCTACCACTGAGCCGATGTCTGCAACGAAAAGAACATGGTGAGTCTAGAGTTGTTGGGACGTAGTTCCCCCAGGCTTACTAGGATGTTTTCTATGAAACCTAGCGACTAGCCTGGGGGCTCGTATGTCCCTTTCTGACACCCACGAGGCTTCCGAGAGGGGATACACCTTCCACAAAATAAGGTATTGCAGTTTCTCCCTGCACCACCTGGCATCAAGTATTTTGTCCCCCTTGTAGTATCGCTCCCCGTCCACCATGAGTGGTGGGGGTGGCATAGGGGTTGGGTCCCTGAAAGGGGATGAGTGGGCAGGGTGCAGGAGGCTGCAGTGGAAAACAGGGTGTGTTTTCCCCAACAAACGAGGCAGTTGAAGCTGCACCGAAACAGGGTTGATCACCCGCACCACTGGGAAAGGCCCAATGTACTTAGGACCCAGCTTCTTACTTGGGAGGCATAGGTTTAAGTATTTAGTGGATAAGAATACCTGTTGGCCCACATAAAAAGGAGCCTGCGTCCTCCGGATTTTGTCGGCTTGCCTCTTATACCTGTCGGCAGCTAGCTGCAAAGCCATTTTGATGGTTTTCCACACCTGCTGTGTTCGGGCCATCCGCTCCCCTACACCCGGGTCACCGTCCATGGTATTTTGGGGACACTCGGATATTGGCACGAACTCCTGTCCAGTAGCCACCTTGAACGGGGTGAAGCCGGTACTAGCGTGTACTGCGTTGTTGTACGCCACCTCTGCAAATGGGAGTAGGTTGGCCCAATCCGTTTGTTGATGGTTTATGTAACAATGCAGGTACCTTTCTACCATCGAGTTGGCTCTCTCAACTGCCCCGTTGGTGGCTGGATGGAATGCAGAGTTCAATCCCTGTTTGGATCCCACCCTTTCCAAGAATTTCCTCCAGAATTTGGCGGTAAACTGAACCCCCCCCCCGTCCGATATTATCCTCTGTGGAATATCATGGAGGCGGTAGATGTGCACAATGAACAACTTTGCTAACTTCCTAGCTGACAGTAGTCCAGGGCAGGCAACGAAATGTGCCTGCTTAGAGAATAGATTGATAACTGTCCATATGACGGTATTTCCCTGACTCTCTGGCAAATCCACAATGAAGTCCATGGCTATTTGTTGCCATGGTTGGGTCGGCTCTGCCACTGACTGTAAAAGACCAGGAGGTTTAGCCGGCCGAGCTTTCATGGTGCTACACACTGTACAGCTGCGCATATACTCTTCAATGTCCTTCCTCGTGTGTGGCCACCAAAACTGTCTGTTTACCAAATGTAGAGTTTTTAAAAAAATCCAAAATGACCAGCTGGACGGACGTCATGACACCACCATAGTACAGTCAGCCGCACAGTACTGGGCACATACAGCTTGGACCCCTTCCAAGCAAAGCCCTCCCTCTGTGTAAGCCATGTTTGGTTCTCTTGGAACCACGGATCGGTAGTGAGGGCTTCCCTTATAGAAAGGGGTATGTCCTCGTCACTGCTCGAGGTAGTAGCCACAGTGGACATGTCTGGGGTCGATTGGACCAACCTTGCAGGAATCATCGCCTGGACTATTACCTCTCTGCCACTATCATATTGTGGTTTTTGGGACAATGCATCCGGCAAGAAGTCTCCCCCCCCCGGAACGTATGTCAATCGGAAATTGAAATTGAATTGAAATACAGTGCCCACCATACCTGTTTCGGAGACAGCTTATGTGGTGACTGAAGAGCCTCTAAGTTTTTATGATCCGTCCAGACCTCAAAGGGGACAGTTCCACCCTCCAACAGGTGCCGCCACGTTAACAGAGCCCACCAAACCGCAAACGCCTCTTTCTCCCAAATGGGCCAATTGCATTCAGTGTCGTTTAACTTTTTTGATGTGTATGCACATGGTTGGAGGGTCCCCTCCTCATTCGCCTGTAGTAGCACCGCACCCACTGCCACTTCGCTGGCATCCGCTTGCACTACAAATGGTCTGGATGGGTCTGGGTGCCGTAACATGGGCTCTTTAGCAAATAGGGATTTCAACAGTTCAAACGCCCACTGACAATCAGTGGTCCACTGCAGTGGACACCCGGGTCGTGGTTTCTTAGGGAGGTGTTTTATTTTCAGCAGGTTAGTAAGTGGAAGTTCCACTTGGGCAAAGGACGGTAGAAATTGGTGGTAGAAATTAGCAAACCCCAAAAAGCTTTGTAGCTGTTTTCTCATTTTGGGGCTTTGCCAATCCAAAACCGCCTTGACCTTAGTGGGATCCATTTCTACTCCCTTTGCTGATATTTGGAACCCAAGATAGTCCAAAGTCGTCTTATGAAACTCACATTTAGAGAGTTTGACATACAAGTGTGCTTTCAGCAACTTGCAGAGTATGTGCCGCACCAGCTGGACATGTTCCTCCATCGTCCGGGTGTATATGAGGATGTCGTTCAAATAGACGAGCACCCCCTTATACAAATGTTCATGCAGCACCTCATTGATGAGCTGCATGAACACCACTGGTGCGCCCTGCAGACCAAAGGGCATCACTCTGAACTGGTAACTCCCCAGGGGACAGTTAAATGCTATCTTCCACTCGTCCCCTGCCTTGATCCTGACTCTGTAATAGGCCTCACAGAGGTCCAATTTGGTAAAATGCTGACCTTCCGCTAAGCGTGCCATCATGTCCTTCAGTAGAGGGAGTGGGTACAGATGTGCCACACAGACAGCGATGATTCCTCTAAAATCAACACACAAATGCAGTCTGCCATCTTTTTTCTCCCGGAACAAGGCAGGACCTTGCTGGCTGAATGAAGCCTCTCTTTAAATTTTTATCAATATAGGCTCTCATTTCAGCCAGTTCCTGGGGAGTCATGGAATACATTTTCGGTTTCGGTAACGATGCCCCGGGGATGATTTCTATTCCACAATCAGTGGGACGGTGAGGTGGTTATACATCGCACTCCCTCTCGCTAAATACCTCTTTTAGATCATTGTATTCTATAGGGAAAACGGGCTCACCTCCTGCTTTACCCTGTGTCCAAGTACTTTCCTTGTCACTAGCGGTTGGTGGGACGTTGGATTGGCTCTTGTGGGGTGGTGGATCAGGCCCCAGCCCTATCCTTAGGTGTTGGCAAAAAAAACCCCACCATATAGTAAGGCCCCATTTGTCCAACCAGGCTAGCCCCAGGACAATCTCCTTGATGATCCGAGGGACCACTACAAACCTCAACTCTTCCCTATGCTGTCCTAGATCCATCCTTACTTTCCCAGTGATGTGCGTAGCTGGTTGTCCTCCCAACAATGATCCATCCATCTGCTCAAACCGAATAGGTTGAGCTAAATTATGGAGTACCATCCCCAGATCAGCGGCAACCGCCGCACTCATCAGACACCGGGTACACCCAGAGTCGATGAGGGCATTGCATATCCGGTGTTTAGGCCTCTGGCTGATGACACTTTATGGTTTGACCATTAGGCATGTTTATGCCCACACTTTCAGTGATTTTGCCCTTCTTTGATGCTACTGTGGCACATTTGTCCAAACCAAACTCCATGCTGATATCAGTGCTAAAGATCCGGACAGTGTTGGTCAGAGACTGAATTTCAGTTTCAGTTTTTCCATATAACTTCAGATCATCCATGTACAACAGGTGTGAAACTTTATTAGATTTCTTGGATGTTTGATAGCCAAGGTTTGTTTTTTGTAAGATTGTTTTTTTTTATTTATTCAAAAAGTTTTATAAGTACAGAGTACAAGCATTTTTCATTTTTCTCCCCCCCATCCCCCCTACCCCCAACCCACTCCCTTCCCTTCCCCCCTCCCCCCCGGACTTCCCAGAGAAAGTACAGGGCATAATATTCAATAAAATAAATTTAAATTAAGTTAAAACAACTTCTTAATTTCCCCATTTTTTGGAATCTTTAACTCCGAATTTTTCTAAACTATTCCAAACATAATCGGAAGAAGGATAAAAATAATAAAAAATAAAGAAAATAAATAATTAAAAAGAAAGTAAACAATTAAAAAAACATCATACAACATCTCATACTATAATTCACATCTCTAAACCTCTATCTTTTACATAATCTATATTAATAATTATAAAAGAGAAAAAAGAAAGAAAAAAAGAAAAACAAAAATAGAAGAGAAACAAAGATGAACCTCAAGAACTAAACTTGATCATAAAATCAAACAATATTAATAACATAATATTACAATACAGTAATCCCTTGTTTTTCGCTGGGGTTACGTTCCAAAAAGAACCCGTGATAGGCGAAATCCGTGAAGTAGTAACTTCAGCTTTGTGCATGCGCAGAGGGCAAAAGAATGCAGATGCCGACATCCAGGTGGGCGGGGGAAGCGGGTGGGGGAAGCCCCACGCCGCGAACGCCAGCAGGTTGTTGAGCTGTGCGAACCGGGAGGATTTCACCCCTGGCCTCACGTGTATTTCACTGCTCTTGGCAAGCTGTTTTACCAATCAGCCAATCAGAATGCAGAACACAATGCACGATGCAAATCCGTGAAGCAGCGAGACCGTGAAAGGTGAACCGTGATATAGCGAGGGATTACTGTATATCAAATTATTAACTTCCAAATATATAATATATATATATTAATAATGATAAGAAAAAGGAATAAAAACTAACCCCTTATACTTCAAAACCCTTAAACTTAAACCTAAAGTCCAACAACTTATTAGTAACATAATATTACGATATATCAAATTATTGGTTTCAGAACATATAATATATATATTAATAACAAAAGTAATGTTTATACCTAGTCACAATACCTCAATATTTAGAATATTCTACCAAATTATTTATTCCCATAGTTTTTTTAAAAAAATTAAAAAATCAAGCCCAATATTAATAACAATATTACAATATATTAAAATATCAACTTCAAAATGTATCATATATATAATAATAATAACAATAAAAAATGAGTAAAACCTAACCCCTTATACCTCAAAAACCTTAAACTTAATCCTAAAATCCCATAAAATATTAATAACATAATATTACACTATATCAAATTAATATAATGTAATCTAAAAAGGAACAAATTTCAACACCATCTGTCTCTTGACAATTCCAAATCTATCGATTCACCTCCCATCTGGCCGCAATCCTCCGTCTCCTTTTCTATGTTGCAAACAACTGTCTGACTCTGCCAATCACTTGATTCTTTGGAGTTATTTCATCTTAGACAAATTATAGATTTCAACACCATCTGTCACTTGACAATTTCGAAACTATCGATTCACCTCCCATCTGACCCCAATCCTCCATCTCCTTTTCCACGTCGCAAACATCTACCTGGCTCTGCCAATCACTTTGAATCTTTGGAATTATTTCCTCTTGGACAAATATATCTGGATTTTTCTTCTCCTCCTCCATCATTTCCATGCTTCTATCCTCTGGAATTTTAGAAATATCAGCCTTTAAAACGTTGATATAGAATTCTGTAGCTTTCTTTGTTGTGTTAAGCCCGTATCTTTTTCCCAAAAATTTCACAATCACTCCTGTTGGTGCATTCCATTGATATCGTAGATTTCGTTTTTTTAGTTCCTCCACCAAAAAGGTAAATTCTTTCCTGGCTTTAAGCATCTTAGCAGGAATTTCTTTCCATATCCTTATTTCCTGACCATCTACCTGAAGATTATTCTTGAAGGTCGCCTGTGTAATTCTATTCCGCAGAGCTCTTGTAGTAAAATATATTACAATGTCCCTTGGCAGGTGATTTTGTTTTGCATACCAAGAGTTGACTCTATATATCTTATCAATTTGCATAGCCAATTCCTGTTTAGACATTCCAGACACCTGCTCCAGGGCCTTTACCATCCTTTCTTTCAAATTTTCAAATTTTCCCTCTTTCAGGCCCCTAACTCTTATAGCAAATTTCATCTCTCTGAATTGAGACATCAACACCTCTGTTTCCAAATTTACTATATCATTTTTAACCTTGGCTATGTATTCCTCTGAAGTTGTCAAAGCTTGCTTATTTTTTTCCAAATCTTTCTCCAAAATCTCCATATTTGTTGCTAATCCTTTACAAACTTTCAACACATCAGCTCTCAGTTGTAAATTCATTTTCTCCAAAGCAGCCTGCATTTTTTTTATCTAATTCATTAATTTTGGAATTGAAATCCATAATCAGTTCATTTTTCATGATTTTCAAATTATTAAATAAAGTTTCAGGTGTTAAAGACTTTGATGATGTTAAATCAGGCATAGATTGCATCTTTGAAGTGTGATCAGAAAAATACTCATTTCTTTTCTTCACAACAGTCTTTCCAGATTTAGAAGCCATTTCAGTATTCTCAAAAAAAAAAGACAAAGAAGAGGAAAAAAAAACCCCAGAGCAAACTCAACAAAGTTATTCCCAATTCCAAAGCCAGTTAGTCTTTTATCTTTTATACAGCTGTAAATTTAATCAGGAGACAAACGGAAAAAAGATCATTTCTCCAGCTCAAAGGTTTCCATAGGAAAGAACTGGTAACAAAGTAAAAATAACTTTCTCTTTCTCTTCCATGCCGAAATCTCCAATCGCCATATTGTTGCTTCTTCCTTATTAGGCTACTTTGTTGCTTCCAAAGTAAATTCCAGCAGTGGAGTTAAAGTCAAAATTAATGCCCTTCTGGACTCCTGCCTTTCTCTGGCTGCTCTCTTTAGGTTTAAAATAGTTATACTTTCCTTTATTACAGCAGCGGTGGTCGCGACATCTTGCTCCGCTTTAAGCGGAGGCTTCTGACTTCCCGGAGGAACAGACAGGCTCCCTGGGGAGCCCTCACCCTTCGCGCCCTAAGTTGACTTCTAGGGCACTAGGGGGGCTCTACCCAGCCTGTCTTGCTCTCATCTCTCCCCTTCGCCCGGGGAGAGATTTTCAAGCCGCCAGACAGCTGTTCTGGCGGCTTTTACAGGGAGCCGAAAGGACGCCCGACAAGGAGCGCCAGCGACATCGTCAGAGCCAAAACCGGAAGTCTTGTAAGATTGTTGACAACGGGATCATGGCAATGATGAAAAGCAATGGTGACAATGAGTCTCCCTGGAAAATTCCTCTTTTGATGTTGACAAATCCGTAGTTTTCATTTCCCACAAACAGTTCAGTTTTCCAGTGCTTCATCATGTTTTCAATGAAAGTGCCACCATTTTTGCAAATCCCAATGGTGTCTAGACACTTGATGATCCAACTGTGTGGGAGTGAGTCAAAAGCTTTTTTATAGTCAATCCATGTTGCGTGAAGATTAGTTTTTCGGCTTTTGCAATTCTCCAGAATCATTTTATCGATCAAAAGCTGATCTTTTGTACCCCTGCTTTTTCGTTTGTTGCCTTTCTGTTCATCTGGTAAGATGTCGTTCTCTTCAAGATAATCTTGAATTCTGTCAGCCATAATGCCGGTCAATAGTTTAAACATAGTGGGTAGACACGTTATTGGCCTATAATTTCCTGGTGCTGCTCCTTTTCCTGGATCTTTTTGTATCAGATATGTTCTCCCAGTTTATTTATTTATTTATTTATTTATTCGAAGTTCTTCTATGCCGCCCTACTCCCTCAGGACTAAGGGCGGCGTACAACATTTTAGTTGTCAACCATTCACTGATACTTCCTTTTTGCAGCATCTCATTGAATTTTTGGGCCATTTTTTCATGCAGACTGGTCAGATATTATTGTTATTGTTATTGTTATTGTTATTGTTATTGTTATTGTTATTGTTATTGTTATTGTTATTGTTATTGTTATTGTTATTGTTATTGTTATTGTTCACAAATACCATTGACTAGTGCTAATGGCTGATTTGGGTTGCTGCCAGCATATTTTCTTAAAATATATGATGTTCCGAGTAGCGCAGTTTTTTGCAGTTCTGCTGGTGTTATTGCAGGAAGCTGCAATTTCTTGATGTGTTTTGTAAAATTCTTGGACATGGTACCAAGTGCCCCGATGACAATGGGTATCACACTGTTACGTGTTTCATCCATAACCGTGTAGTTTCGATGGCCAGGTCGTGATATTTTGTGATTTTTTCCAGTTCTTTGTCTTCAACTCTGGTGTATTTATTTATTTATTTATTTATTTATTTATTTATTTATTATTTATTTATTTATTTATTTATTTATTTATTTATTTATTTATTTATTTATTTATTTATTTATTTATTTATTTATTTATTTTTATTTATTTATTTAATATTGCTGCCTATTCGCCCATGGTGACTCAAGGCTGCTTACAGAATATAAAAACCACATTTAAAAACAGTAAAACTAATAAAAAAATCAAATAAATTAATGTAATAAAATCACCCCCCACCTCCCACCCCAGCGACAGCCGATCACTGAGCCATTTAATGGGCTCCATCCCACTCTGGGTTCCCCAGGCCCGCTGGCAGAACCAGGTCTTCAGCGCCTTCCGAAAAAGAATTAGAGTGGGGACCGTTCTAATCTCTGGGGGAATGATGTTCCAGAAAGAGGGAGCCATCACAGAGAAGGCCCTTCTTCTGGTCCTGCCAGGTGTAGCTCCCTCAGGGATTTGACCCACAGCATTCCCTGCCTCCCTGCTCTGATGGGCCGGGTAGTTGTGACTGGCAAGGGACGGTCCCTCAGATAACCTGCTCCCAAGCCATAAAGGGTTTTAAAGGTGACAACCAGCACCTTGAATTGCACCCAGAAGCAAATCGACAACCAATGCAGCTCCCGCAGGAGAGGTGATACATGTGCACACTGGGGTCTGCACAAAACCGTGCAGGCTGCTGCATTTTGCACCAACTGGAGCTTCCGGATGCTCTTCAAGGGCAGCCCCATGTAGAGCGCATTGCAATAGTCAAGACGGGAAGTGACTAAGGCATGAGTGACTGTGAGTAGAGCTTGCTGGTCCAGGAAAGGGCGTAACTGGCGCACAACTCGCAGTTGCGCGAAGGCCCTCCTGGCTGCGACCATCACCTGCTGTTCGAGCAGGAGTCGTGAGTCCAGGAGAACCCCCAGATTACGCACAGGGTCTGTTTGGGGTAGTGCCACCCCATCCAAGACCAAAGATGGCAATTCTCCCTGAGCCAATGAATCCCAAACCCAGAGCCACTCGGTCTTGCCAGGGTTTAGTTACAACCCGTTGCTCCCCATCCAACCCCTAACAGCCTCCAGGCACCGCGAGAGGGAGGACACGGCATCACTTAACTCACCACGGGCTGAGACATACAGCTGAGTATCATCAGCATATTGGTGATACCTCAGTCCATGGTGACAGATGATTTCACCCAGCAGCTTCATAAAAATGTTGAACAGGAGTGGAGAGAGTACCGAGCCCTGTGGCAGCCCACAAATAATAATAATAATAATAATAATAATAATAATAATAATAATAATAATAATAATAATAATAATAATAATAATAATAATAATAATAATAATAATAATAATAATAATAATAATAATAATAATAATAATAATAATAATAATAATAATAATAATAATGGCTGTTTGTTTCAAAATGAACTATACCCAGAGGCCACACTGTTCATGTATTGAGATTGATGTATATTTAAAAATAAAAATCCAATAAAACTTTAAAAAAGAAGAAGAAGAAGAAGAGTGTTATGCTGCTTAGGACTTTTTTCACCAAAATTGGTCAACATTCTAAAGGATTGCATCATATGGTCCAGAATATTTATTTATACTTCATATTTCTTAATCATCCATCTCCCTCAGATGGGAGGTATACAACATACAATGTAACTGTCAACCCTGAAGAGAACCTGGCTGAGGCCATCTTTATGGCTTCAGGGTTGCCACAAGAGTGGGAGGGGGGAGAAAATAGTTGGGTTCTTGTAGTCAAAACAAAAAGTTTTCCTGTGGGAACCAAGGACGTTTCAACAGGTGGCGGGGAAGAGGAGGAGTAGAGTAACCGTGCAACTAGCTGGCACTTTTATTGGATAATGTGACTGATGCCAGGGGAAGGGAAAAGGGGAACTTTCACTTTTTAATTAGGTGAAAACCGCAGGAACTTATAGAGTTGGTTTTCACCAGTTGTGCCAATATGATGTATCCAATAAACTGTTTTTTGAGGAATCCACCTGCCTCGGAGTTCTGCTTTCAATGGGTGCATTACTTGGAATGCTATGAGAAAAATGAATTTATTCTTGTTAATAAAGATATAATACAGGCCATATCTCAACCATTTGAATCTATGTGTAATGAAAAATCATATTGTATAACCACATGTATTTTTTCTGTACGTCAGCTATCTTTTCACTGACCTGACTTAGGATGTTTGTATCAAAATTATGCTGAGGGAAGCTGGGAATGTACAAAAAGGAAGTGCTGACAGTCTTACCTCCTCCTTTTGCTCCAGAGTTGTATCTACTGGTAGAGGAGGTCCCTTGCGCAAGGTAATCAAATAAAAACTGTTTTATTGCTTATCTGGTTTCCTGTTACTATTTTTTGGATATTTCTATCAATTGGCATGCCAGCCAGAGAAACGGACTTTCTCTCTGGGCAGGCAGAAGGCCTTGAAGATCTGGGGGTGCACAAGCCTCTTTTCTGGCAGCCAGGAAAAGGGATTTCGCTTGTCCAGGGGGAGATTGCTCCAATTCCAGACCACAGGAGCCAGTAGCAATAAAAGCAGACACGAGGGAGAGAAGGCGCCGGCGCACACGTGGCTTAGGTGAGTAATGAGACTCCTTAAGTGTGTTTTGATTCCTTGAACAGCAGGCGGTGATGTGTTTGTGTTGTGAGCGAACACGAGAAGCACTGGGAGATTGATTGATCTCTGTCTGTGTTATGACGTTTTGACCCTGTGCACGAGGGTACGTCTGCAGTGAGCGTGGTTACGGTTGTTAAGGTGTTCAGAGTGATCAAAGAAACAAAGTCTTGGGTGATAATGGGGGCCCTGTTAAGTAAAAATGCTAGCGAAAGGAAGGAAATTCCTTCAATTCCTCCTTCCTCCCCTTTGGGAGAGCTGTTAACACAGTGGAATGAGGATTGGCTTAAACCTTATACAAAGGGGTTAAATAAGGTTATGAAGATTGAGAATTGTACTAGAGTGTGGCCACAGTTCATTCTAGTGAAGCCAAATTATCATTGGAATAAGTTTGGTGAATCAGACCCGTATTGGGTGAATGCACTAAAAAGGGTGCTTGAAAAGAGAAAGTTAAGAAATCAATTGGCATACGTCGACCCGTGGTTCCATGTCGAATGGACTGGACCCCTCCCACCTTCCTCAATATTGTTTGAGAAGGTGGAAGACAAAAAGGAATGGGATCCTTTGAGGTTTGCGAATTGCCCAAGACCCCCTCCCTACGCTCAAGCTCAGGCTGGGGGAACTGACAGTGAGCAGGAAGCTGACACAGCAGGCAGACAGATGCAGCAATTGAAAAGAGAAACAGAGGATGTTAAGCCTAAGGTGCAAAAATATCCAGCTCCTTCAGATAGGGTCACGAGATCTCAAGCAAAACAATACCCCTTAAGGGAAATGCCAAATGGTCTGACTGCAGTTGGAGACCCAATAACCACTTTTGTCAATGTGCCACTGACCTCTTCTGACTTAAGGAACTATAAAATTGAGATGCCAAAATTGCAGTCCGATCCCATAGGCCTTTATGAGAGTTTAAATTTGTTTTTGGGGCCAAACATATACACCTTTGCTGAAATGCAACACATTTTGGGCTATTTGTTTACTTCAGAAGAAAGAGCTCAGATTAGATCAGCTGCCATGGCATACTGGGGAAAAACTCAGGAAGGGGTTGTAAATCCGATTGCAGCCGATGTAAAATTCCCTTTGGCAAACCCACTTTGGGACAACAATAAAATTGCTGGCAGGCAGAATCTGGAAGATTTAAAGAAAATAATTTTGGAAGGTGTTAAGACAGCTGTGCCTCAAGGAACTAATTTGAAAAAAGCCTTTGAAGTGGGTCAGTTAAAGGATGAAACTCCGTCTGATTTTTTGAACAGGATAAAAGACTGTTTAAATAAATATTCTGGTCTTGCTCCTGGAACAACAGAATATGAGTCTTTAATGAAGATGCAATTTGTAACAAATTCCTGGCCTGATATACAAAAGAAAATACAGAAGATTGATGATTGGGCTAGTGCTGATATTACTAAATTGTTGAAAGCAGCACAAAAAGTATATGTGAATAGAGAAGATGCTAAGAGTAGGCAGAAAGCTCAATTGATGGCATCTGTCATTAAGGCGGAAAAAGCAAGAGATGGCAAGGAAGGTTTTGGTAGAGGTAGGGTTTTTGGGAAACCTACTGATAGACAGGGACAACGTCCTGGCCAAGGAAGAGGGCTACCCCAATGGAAGAAACCTGTTGGGGAAAGCAAGAAGTGTTTTGCGTGTGGTAGAGAAGGGCATTTTGCTAGGAATTGCCCACAGAAAGGGGGGAATCTGAGGAGAGACCAACGCCTGTTTACCCTAATGGGGAGTGAGGATGAATAGGGGTGTCAGGGGCTGTTGATTTTGGGGTCCCACCAAGAGCCCTTGATAAATTTGTTTGTGGGACCTGATAACGAAGAATATGTGTTTTTAATTGATACGGGTGCAACCCGAACATCTCTTTGCCAGTTACCAAAAGGAATTAAAAAGGGAAATGATGTTTTAAGGATTAAAGGTGTACAAGGAGTGCCTTTTGAAGTACCTTTAATAAAGAATGTTGGTTTGAGACATGGAACATGTAGTATTCAAGTATATGTCATCTTAGTGCCAGAGGCAGGCAGTAATCTCTTGGGAAGGGATGCTCTGTCCTTGTTAGGATGTGAGCTTAAATTCACCAGAGGAACATATTTTGTGAGTATCTTAACAGAAGACCAAGAAGGCAAAATTGACCCCTTGGTCTGGGAGGCAACAGGTAATAGGGGAGTTTTGGATATTCCTCCTTTGAAGGTAGTCCTTAAGGAGGGTGCAGAGCCTGTAAGGGTGAAGCAATATAGGATTCCTATAGAGAGTAGGGAAGGTTTGAAGACAGTAATAGAGACACTATTGAAGGATGGATTAATAGAACCAGCTATGTCACGATATAATACACCAATATTACCTGTAAGAAAACCTGATGGATCTGTTCGCCTTTGCCATGATTTAAGACGGAT
Source organism: Diadophis punctatus similis (assembly GCA_023053685.1). Classification (NCBI taxonomy): domain Eukaryota; kingdom Metazoa; phylum Chordata; class Lepidosauria; order Squamata; family Dipsadidae; genus Diadophis; species Diadophis punctatus. Next base: position 1,038,216 of record JALIGW010000085.1, read on the forward strand.
CAATGAATTGATTGCCAGTCGCCATACGATTGTTCCTAATCCATATATGCTATTGGGTCGTATACCAAATAGTCATAAATATTTTAGTGTAGTAGATCTTAAGGATGCCTTTTGGACATGTCCATTAGCAGAAGAATCAAGAGATATTTTTGCTTTTGAATGGACAGATCCATACACATAGAACACAGCAATATAGGTGGTGTGTGTTACCACAGGGATTTTCGGAGAGTCCTAATCTGTTTGGACAGATATTGGAACAAGTGCTGGAACAGTTTAGTCCACCTGAGGGGTTGCAGTTGTTGCAATATGTAGATGATTTGTTATTGTCAGGTGAGAAGAAAGGGGTGGTAGAGCAGGGAACAAATGAGTTGTTGAATTTTTTGGAAAGTCAGGGTTTGAGATTGTCAAGGAAGAAGCTACAGTATGTAGAGGTGGAAGTGAAATATTTAGGACACTTGATTAGTCAGGGAAGCAAAAAGATAAATCCAGAATAGATAGAAGGAATAGAGAAGCAACCTTTGCCTAGGAATAAGAAGGAGGTTAGGAAGTTGTTAGGACTGGTAGGATACTGCCGGTTGTGGATAGATGGTTATACTGATAAGGTTAAATTCCTATATGAGAAGTTGTTGGAGGAAGAACCATGGGAAGTAACATGGAAAGAAGATAGAGAAAGGTTGGAGGAGTTGAAGAAAGCTATGATACAAGAGCCTGTATTAAGTTTTCCTGATTTGGGAAAGCCTTTCCACTTGTTTGTAGCAGTGGAAGATAGAGTGGCTAAGGGTGTGTTGGCTCAGGTATGGGCTGGTAGGAAGAAACCAGTAGCGTTTTTGTCTAAGCTAATGGATCCGGTGATACGAGGATGGCCTTTATGTGTACAGGCTGTAGCTGCCACGGCTCTGTTGGTTGAGGAGAGTAGAAAGTTGACGTTGGAGGATCATTGGTGGTGAGTAGTCCGCACCAGGTGAGGACAATTTTGACTCAGAAGGCTCATAGGTGGCTTACTCATGCTAGGCTGCTGCAATATGAGGTGATTTTGTTATCGCAAGATAATTTAGTACTTTCCACTGATAGGAATTTGAATCCAGCCGAATTCTTATCAGGGGAAAGAAAGGAATGGGAAAATGTAGAGCATGATTGTGTAGAAGCGATTGAGTTACAAACGAAAGTGCGTGAGGATTTGGAAGACAGTCCGATGGAGGGAGGTGTGAATTTGTTCATTGATGGATCCTCAAGGGTGGAGGAAGGGAAGAGGAAGAAAGGATATGCAGTAGTGGACGGAGATAGTGGAGAAGTATTGGAAGCTGGGAGATTGCCGTCCGAATGGTCGGCGCAAACATGTGAAGTGTTTGCTTTACTACAAGCATTGAAATTATTGGCAAATGAAGTAGGTAATATTTATACAGACACTAAATATGCCTATGGTATTTTGCATACATTTGGGAAGATTTGGATGGAACGGGGTTTGATAACAAGCAAGGGAAAGGAGCTAAAACAAATAGAGCTTATTAAATCTGTTTTAAAGGCAGCCGAGAGGCCAGAGAGGCTGGCTGTTGTACATGTAGAAGCGCATAGAAGAGGCTCCTCAAAGTTGATTTTAGGAAATAGGTTAGCGGATGAAGCTGCAAAAGAAGCGGCAAGGATGGGAAAGGAAACAGAGATAATGGTAATAATTCCTACTCTTGAATGGGATGTGAAGCCTAAATTCACGAGGGAGGAAGAAAGCCAAATGATTGAAGAAGGTGTGGAAGAAATAAATGGGAAATGGATGACAAGGAATGGATTGCAAATGGTGAATAAACCTATTATGAGAAACATTCTCGAGCGTGTACATGAAGGGACCCATTGGGGTACACAAGCATTGATTGAATGCTCAGATGACGGTGAAAATAATACTGGAGCAGATTGTTCCTAGATATGGGTTGGTGGAGACTATTGATAGTGATAGAGGCACGCCAAGGTAGTGAATCCGATAATGACCCATTTAGATATTGATTGGCAGTTTCATTTGGCATTTTGTCCCACTTCAAGTGGGAAAGTTGAAAAGATGAACCAGACCTTGAAAAATACCTTAAAGAAGTTAATTTTAGAATTACAGCTACCCTGGACGAAATGTTTACCTTTAGCATTATTGCGGATTAGAACAAGTCCAAGGAAAGACATTGGAATTTCTCCATATGAAATGATGTTTGGTATACCTTATACTGGGGGAGTGGGAATGCCTAGAATTGAATTGAAAGATGTTTTCCTTCATAAATATATACAAGGACTGTCCCAGTGTTTTTCTCTTTTAAGGTCCAAAGGACTATTGGCACAGACTCCTCCTCTTGATTTTCAAATACGTGACTTTAAGAGCGGTGACTGGGTCCTGATTAAAGCTCTAGTCTAAAGGAACATAAACTCCAATCGTAGTGGGAAGGACTGTTTCAAGTGTTGTTGACTACTGAGTCGGCTGTGCGGACTGAGGAGAGTGGCTGGGTCCATTATTCACGTGTGAAAGGACCGGTGGCTGCACCCCATGGATGGACAGTGACTGCTAAGGCAACGGACCCTCTTAAATTGACTTTTAGAAGAAGCAATACTAATTGATGGCAACTTGGGACTGGGAAATAGAGTTGCTTATTTGGATAGGAGTAATAAATGTTTATATTGTGTTATTAATCATATTGAGAAAGGACATAGTAGAGTGGTATGGTTACATGTTGTGGAAGTATGTGGATGTAAGTCCCCGGAGTGATTGCATTGAAGTTTGAGTGCATATACACACACATATATATACATTGCACAAATACGGGGGGGGGCAGTCCACTGAGAGCATGAGTAGTTCGTCAGTAAGGGTGATTATTGTCTTCTGGGGAATATGGATGTATCTTCAAGTAGGGATGGGAACATTTGCTGTTTTGCTGAGTTGTCCAATAACGTGGCAGCAGTTGTGTTTCCATACTGAACTTGAACAACGATTTTCCCAGATACAAACATCACTGACACTGATTGAGCCGGAATTTGAGGCTGGAATTTGTATAAGATCTACCTTTAGTGATGGCATACCACTTGGTAAATATCCAAAGTGTAACCGTACATATGATGTAGCTGTTCATCATAGAGATGTGTCCAACAGAATGGAAGCTATACATAACCAATGTTATGAAAAATATGGCAATTATACACCTTCCTATAAGAAGTTCAGAATTTTAGAGGAAGGATTGATGTTACCATATAGAGAAATAAAAGCCCCATCTAAGCTTATGTTTTTATGTGGCAATATAGCATTGTCAGGTCTACCTTTTTCGTGGAAAGGAAGATGTACTGTGGGATATTTGAAAGCACCACTTAGGTACACATGACATGTAAGAGAAGAGCCTGTGAAGAAAGAGGGAAATATTTTTCTCGACCTAATGAAAGTGGCTTTGAATAGTTCATCCTTTTGCGTAAAAGGAGAGACAACAGTCTCGGATATTATGTCTACATGTTTTGTTGGTGTACCATTCCCTGGAAAATTTTTATTTGAAGAAGCAAAGATCATTATAGAACCTAACAATTATAATCTATCAAAGGTGATTACTTTGTTTGATCATCCAATTAAGCCCAATAAATGGACCAATCAGAAGAAACTGGTAATTGAAGTGAAAAATATTTTGCCAGCTTATGATTGCGTTATATACAAACAACCAGAAAAGAAGTTAGAAAGGGTTGCATATACACCTGTGCCTACTGAGCATGTGTTCGCTTGCACCGAGACTGAAGAGGTGGATGCATTAGGGCAGGTATTATATTTACCTAAAGGATGGTTTTTGTTTTGTGGCTTATACGCTTATGCATTTATTCCCGCATATGCAGTGGGAGGGCCATGTACTATTGGACGCCTGACCACATTTATGGGAGTAACACATTTTAAGAACATTTTATTTTTATTTTTATTTTATTTATTTTAAAATTTATATACCGCCCTTCTCCGGGGACTCAGGGCAGTGAACAGCCAAGTAAAAATACAATATAAACATTAAAATATAAATACATTTAAAAGAAAATATTCGATATGGCCCTAATTTAAGACAATATAATTAAAATTTGGTAAAATTTGATAAAATCTTAAAACCCCAAAAAACTTTTTCACGCCAGCCCGGCTTGATAAAAATAGTACGTCTTGAGGGCACGGCGGAAGGTGGCCAGGTCATGAATGGTTCTTAAATCTGGAGGGAGCTGGTTCCAGAGGGTGGGTGCTCCCACAGAAAAGGCCCTCCCCCTGGGTGTCACCAGCCTACACTGCTTGGCTGATGGCACCCCGAGGAGGCCCTCTCTGTGAGAGCGCACTGGTCGATGGGAGGCAGTTTGTAGCAGCAGGTGGTCTCGGAGATACCTAGGTCCGATGCCATGGAGCGCTTTAAAGGTAGTAACAAGCACCTTGAAGCGCACCCGGTAGACCACCGGAAGCCAGTGCAGCTCGCGCAGGAGGGATGTTATATGGGAGCGCCAATTAGCCCCCAAAACCACCCGCGCGGCTGCATTCTGGACCAGCTGGAGCTTCCGGGTGCTCTTCATGGGGAGCCCCATGTAGAGAGCATTACAGTAGTCCAGACGCGACGTGACGAGGGCATGAGTGACTGTGCACAGGGAATCCCGATCCAGAAAGGGCCGCAACTGGCGTATCAGGCGGACCTGATAAAAGGCCGCCCTGGTCACAGCTGTCAGATGGTCCTCTAAGGACAGCTGTGAATCCAGGAGGACACCCAGGTTGCGAGCCCTTTCGGCGGGGGCTAGAGACTCGCCCCCGATAGTCAGAGATGGAATCATCTGACTATATCGAGACGCTGGGAACCACAGCCACTCCGTCTTGGAAGGGTTGAGCCTGAGTCGGTTTCTCCCCATCCAGATCTGCACAGCTTCCAGGCACCGGGACATCACTTCAAGGGCATCATTGGGGTGGCCTGGGGTGGAAATGTACAGCTGTGTATCATCGGCGTACTGATGGTACTTCACCCCAAAGCCATGGATGATCTCACCCAGCGGCTTCACATAGATGTTGAACAGAAGGGGCAAGAGAATCGACCCCTGGGGCACTCCATATGGGAGAGGCCTCGAGGACGACCTCTGCCCCCCTGCCAATACAAACTGTGACCGGTTGGAGAGAAAGGAGGAGAACCAATGAAAAACTGTGCCCCCTATCCCCAACTCTTCCAGCCGGTGCAGCATGATACCATGGTCGATGGTATCAAAAGCCGCTGAGAGGTCTAATAGGACCAGGACAGAGGAACAACCCCTGTCCCGAGCCCTCCAGAGATCATCAACCAATGCGACCAATGCAGTTTCCGTGCTGTGCCCGGCCCTGAAACCCGACTGGAACGGATCTAGATATGATGATTCCTCCAAGTACTGGGGAAACTGTCGTGCGACCACACTCTCAACAACCTTCGCCACAAAGCGAAGGTTGGAGACAGGGCGATAGTTAGCTAAAATTGCTGGGTCCAGGGAGGGCTTCTTGAGGAGAGGCCTCACCACCGCTTCTTTCAAGGCCGTGGGGAAGTAACCCTCCCCCAAAGAAGCGTTAATAATTCCCTGGAGCCAGCCTCGTGTAACCTCCCGGGAAGCCAGCACTAACCAGGAGGGACACGGACCCAATAAACATGTGGCCGCACTGAGCCTCCCCAGAATCTTGTCCACATCCTCAGGGGTCACCGAGTCAAACTCTTCCCAGATAACGTTCTCAAGACTATTCCCTGTCACCGCGTCCGTATCCACCCAGTTGGAGTCCAGTTCCCCCTGAATCTGAGCGGTTTTGTTATGCAGATATCGTCCAAAATCCTCAGCCCTGCCTTCCAAGGGGTCCTCCCGCGCTCCTTGATGGAGTAAGAAATGGGTCACCCTGAACAGGGGCGTTGGACGATTCTCTGATGACGCGATAAGAGCGGAAAAATAGTTAGATTTCTCCGCTCTTATCGCCACTAGGTAGGTCTTAATATGCGACCTTACCAGTGTTCGGTCAGATTCAGAGAGACTGGCCCTCCAACTGCTCTCTAGGCGTCTTTTCCGGCGCTTCATCTCCCTCAGCTCCTCAGTAAACCAGGGAGCCGCACGGGATCGGAGCCAAGTCAGAGGCCGCAAAGGCACATTAATCAAGAAACACAGTTTTATTATGAAATGATGAATGCTACCCTGTATCATAGTAACCACATACCTGCAAAGAAGACCACAATTGCAAAGGATAGTGCAAAAGACATTACAGGTGAGAAACATGAACCTGAACATGCAGAAACACCTAAGAAAGGGGGTGAACCTCACCTAGTAATACAGGATTCACATATCATATCCATACAATGGCCTATATCTCCAGTGCAGTATAACATAACTGGACATACTGCCAGTGGAAGTTATAGAGGAAAAAGGTCCATACAGATTGATGCAGGATGTAGTGATGAGGTGGTGATATTATCTAAAGTAGAAGCTGGACTTCTAGGCATATTTCCTTGGTTTGCAACACAATATAATCATAAGCAGATAGGACAGTGATGGCGAACCTATGGCACGGGTGCCACAGGTGGCACGCGAAGCAATATCTGCCGGCACGCGAGCCGTTGCCCTAGCTCAGCTCCAGCGCGCATATGCGTGCCGCCAGCTGATTTTTGGCTCACACGGAGGCTCTGGGAGGGTGATTTCGGCCTCTGGAGGGCCTCTGGGGTGGCGGGGGGGGGCGTTTTCGCCCTCCCCAAGCTCCAAGAAAGCCTCTGGAGCCTGGGGAAGGCAAAAAATGGGCCTACTGGGCCCACTGGAAGTCAGGAAACAGGGGAGTGGGGGGGGTCATGCACACATGCGCAGGGGGGTGGGGCAAGTGGGATGCTTTGAATTATGGGTGTGGGCACGCACGCGCGTGCGATAGCACGTGTGCGAACTATTTCGGCACCCGAGGGAAAAAAGGTTCGCCATCACTGAGATAGGACATCTTGCTTGTGCTTTGGCAAAAAGTATTAATGAAACTTCATCTGCCATAGCAGCTCTGGCTGATGAAATGGGAGAGATAAGGAAGTCTTTATTGCAGAACCGTGTTGCTATTGATTATATATTATGTTGGAATATTCATGACTGGGAGAGCCATGTGATTGAGTCAGCCAATTGGGCTGAAGTGTTAATTGAGCATGTCCAGAAACTTAGCAAGAAGAAGGGCGTGGTTTAGTCTGTCCACCATTATACTCCACTATGAAAACATCTCAACATGTGATCTGAAACAAAGTGTGGTATTGTTAATGTTTTATTCTACTTATAAAGAAGTTATTTGAATCAGCAAAATGCAGTTATCTTTTGAAGCTTCTGATTTATTGCGTAACTCTGACAGGTTATGGGCCCAGGAATCGCTCAAGAAGTAAAGTAAAACTGCATTGTAATTTAAAGCTGATAAGAAGCTGTCTGTGTTGTTAAAGGAACAGGCAGAGAAGAAAAATAAAGCAGGATGGCTGCTGCTATGGAATTTAAAGACAGTCCAATACCTAAATTGGGGAAGAAAAATTATTTAATTTGGGCTGCAAAAATGGAATGTTTTTTGAAAGCAAAAGAATTATGGGACATCGTAGCAGACCCCCCACAAGGTGTGCTTGGAGCAGCAGATCAAAAGGCTCATGACAAAGCTATGGCTTATCTTCTGTTAAGTCTGGGGGATGATCAATTCTTAAATGTAGCTGAATTAAAGTCTGCAAAAGAAATATGGCAGAAATTGAAAGCAGTACATGTCAATGTTTCTGCGTGTAATGTGGTCCAACTTTCGAGAAAGCTTTTCAGAGCGATTATGCAGCCAGGAGATTCTATGGAAGATCATTTAATGAAAATGCAGTCTAATTTTCTAGAATTGGAGCAACGTGGAGTAAAGTTTCCAGAGTCCCAGAAAGTTTTATTAGTGTTAAATAGTTTGGATCAAAGCTGGGAGACTGTATCAGCTATTTTTGAAAGTAAGCCAGAAGCAGATTTGAATTTGGAGGCTTTGAAATCGTGCTTATTGAATGAATATGAGAAAAGGCTTTTCAGCCATGCTGATGGAAAATTACACAGGCGGGGGCTCAACAAGGAGTACAGTGGAAACTTACAGCAAGTCTCTAGCAAAATTTTCCACAGGCTGCCTATCTCTAGCAACAGCCGAGGTGTCTGCAGACAAGAGGAAAGCAGAGGCAGGAGAGATCAAGTTACACAGCCACAATTCTGCAAGCAAGATAAGAAAGCGTGTTTCATTTGTGGAGAGACAAATCATCTGCAGAAAAGCTGTGCACAGAGAAGAAATATGCAAGACAAGAGACATTATTTGCAAGGACAGATTGCAGTTGCAAAAGTTTGTTATAATAACAATAGAGACAAATGGTTGATTGACAGTGGGGCTAGTCAAACAATTGTTAATAATTCTGACTTATTTTCCAGATTTTTCCCAGGAAACCATGAAGAAGTGGCCTTAGCCAATGGTCAAAAGGCTAAAATCATTGGAAGAGGCGATGTGCAAATTCCATATTTGGACGCCAGGTTTACTGATGTGTTATGTGTACCTGAAATGGAGCATAATTTGTTAAGTGTGTCTAGTTTAGACAAGCAAGGTTATGAAACCACATTTGTTAATGGGAAGTGTATCATCCAAAGAAATGGGAATGTTTGTGCACAGGGCATAAAAGAGGATAATCTTTATGTATTGCAGGGACAAAAGGTCCCACATTGTTCCCAGATATTTAAAAATGTAGCAGAACACAATTCGTGTGTTCATCTTCTGCACAGACGACTTGGTCATGCTAATTTTAAGGTTGTTCAACAAATGAAAGAATTTGCAGAAGGATTAGATTTGAAGGGATGTAAGGCATATTTGGATTGTGCAGTATGCAAAGCATCGAAATCCAAAGCATTCCCAGTTAGCAAGTTTAGCACAAGACAAACTACAAGAGCTCTAGAACTGGTGCATGCTGATTTAATTGGGCCTATGCAAGCCAGTTTGGGAGGAGCAAAGTATGCGCTGGTCATTGTGGATGACTACAGCAGGTTTGGGTTTTGCTACTTACTTAAGAGTAAAACAGAGGTGCTACAGCAATTTAAGCAATGGTTAAGCTTTGTAGAGGTACAAACAACAGGTATGTCAGTTGCAAACTGACAGAGGTTCTGAATTTATGTCAACAAATTTTCAACAATGGTTGAGACAATTGGGAATAAGACACAGGCGCACAAATCCTTACACACCGGGAGAGAACGGAGTGGCTGAAAAGAGGAATGGTGTTTTGCAAACAATGAAAGACTCATTACTGGAGGATTCTGGTATGAGCAGGTCATATTGGGGTGAAGCCATACTGACTGCCAATTATTTAGTAAATAGGTTGTGGAGTTCATCCATCAATAATACTCCATATGCAATGCTATATGGGAGAAAACCTTCTCTAGCACATTTAAAAATATTTGGAAGTACTGCTTGGGTACATATTCCAAAGGCAATCAGAAGAAAGGGACAACAAAAGGCTAGAAAGCTCAGATTTGTGGGCTATGAGCCAGGCTCAAAAGGGTATCGCTTTAGCGATGGAAGTAAAAGGATAGTGATTTCAAGGTCTGCTAGTTTTGCAGAACAAAATTGGAATAGAATTGATGCAAATTCTGAAAATGTCTCACTTAGTGATGGTGATCCACTTAGCGACGGTGATCCACTTAGTGACAATAACTCATTTAATGATGGTGAATCATTTTCTGAAGGTGTCTATGTTCAGGGAGGAGAGTCTGAACAAGATATGAAGACAGAAAAGCTTGAAACACAAGTACAGGCAATGCCACGTAGGTCAGAGCGTAGGAACAGAGGGGTTCCACCAGACAGGTATTCTGCCAGTAAAGTTAAAGTGTGTAATGTGTGGTATGAGCCAAGAAACTATAAGGAAGTACAGTGGTACCTCGAGATACGAGTGCCCTAACATACGAGATATTTGAGATACGAGCTGTCGAGCAAGCGAAGTTTTGCTTTGAAATACGAGCAACATTTGAGATACGAGGAACAGCCGGCTGCACATGACCCACTCATTTCCGCAACATTCTGAAAGGGAGGAAACCTTCAGCCAGATTTGAATATCAAAGAGAATTTTCCCCCTTTAGCTTAGCCATCCTGGCGTCCGTAGGGCTCTTGGGGGGGGGAGGAGGCAGAGAGAAAGGAAAGGACTGCCGATCTGCCTTCCCTCCCCCCAGCCTAGCCGAGAGCACGCTTGGACTTGCCTGGGTTTCCTAGAGTGAGTGGGAGGAAAACACTCTCTCTCTCTCTCTCTCTCTCTCTCTCTCTCACTCACTCACACACACACACACACACACACACACACACCCCTAGCAGCCAGCCCAGCCAGCGCAGCCAGCCAGCCTGGGGGCTGGAACGGATTAATACGAGGAACAGCCGGCTGCACATGACCCACTCATTTCATGACCCACTCATTTCCGCAACATTCTGAAAGGGAGGAAACCTTCAGCCAGATTTGAATATCAAAGAGAATTTTCCCCCTTTAGCTTAGCCATCCTGGCGTCCGTAGGGCTCTTGGGGGGGGAGGAGGCAGAGAGAAAGGAAAGGACTGCCGATCTGCCTTCCCTCCCCCCAGCCTAGCCGAGAGCACGCTTGGACTTGCCTGGGTTTCCTAGAGTGAGTGGGAGGAAAACACTCTCTCTCTCTCTCTCTCTCTCTCTCTCTCTCTCTCACTCACTCACACACACACACACACACACACACACACACACACACACACACACAGAGAGAGAGAGAGAGAGAGAGAGAGAGAGAGAGAGAGAGAGAGACCCCTAGCAGCCAGCCCAGCCAGCGCAGCCAGCCAGCCTGGGGGCTGGAACGGATTAATGGCATTTCAATTAATTTCAATGGGGAAAATTGCTTTGAGATACAAGCAAATTGACATACGAGCAAGTTTACAGAACGAATTAAACTCGTATCTCGAGGTACCACTGTATTGGCATTACCAAAAGTTGAACAAGAAAAGTGGAAGGAAGCCATGGATAAAGAGATGAAATCCATGGGCGATCATGAAGTGTTCACATCTATGACTTTGCCACAGGGTACGAAAGCTGTAGGATGTAAGTGGGTATATAAGAAAAAGGTATTACCCAATAATGAAGTACAGTATAAGGCAAGGTTGGTGGCACAAGGTTTTTCTCAATTAAAGAATGTGCACTATGATGAGGTGTTTGCGCCAACTGTAAAAGGTGAGAGCATAAGACTAGCACTGGCATTAGCATCAGCTTACAGGCATAGAATTTGGCATTTTGATATAACCACTGCATTCCTCAATGCTGAATTAGAGGAAGAAATTTATATGGTTCAAGCGCCAGGGTATGAAAGTAAAAAACCTAACATGGTGTATAAATTGAACAAGGCTATTTATGGGCTGAAGCAGTCAGCCAGAAATTGGAATATCTGTTTAGATACTGCATTGAAAGGTCTTGGGTTCAAGAGTTGCAAAGCTGATGGTTGCATATACACTGGAAAGTTACAAGGTGGGAATTGTCTACTATTAGCATTTGTGGATGATCTTTGTTTCATTGCAAAGGATGCATCACAAGTTAAAGAATTTGCTAATAAGTTAGAAAAGAAATTTGAATTAAAGAATTTGGGAGAAATAAAGAATTATCTCGGTGTAGAGATACAAAAAACTGAAAAGGGTTATATTCTCAGTCAAAGGAGAAAAATTGAACAATTATTAGAGAAGTATAACATGAAAGATTGTAATATTGCTCCTACACCTATGAGCACAGATTTTTACAATAGTTTGGGTGAGGATAAAAGTGAAGCCTGTGATCAGGAGATATATCACTCTGCAATAGGGAGTTTGTTATATCTGTCACAGTGGTCCAGACCAGACATAGCTTGTGCAGTGAGCATTCTAAGTCGCTTTACTGCTACACCTACAAAGTTGCATTGGATGGGTGTGAAAAGAATTCTCAGGTATTTGAAGGGAACTGTGAATTTGGGTCTTCAAATACAGGTCACTGAAGAATTAAAATTGAAATGTTACGTTGATAGTGATTATGCAAATGATGTAAAAACCAGAAAGTCTAATTCTGGAATTGTAATAATGTTTGGAGGGGCTTTAATTGGTTGGAAGTCCAGAAAACAAACAACGGTTGCTATTTCAACTGCTGAAGCAGAGTTTATTGCATTGTCTGAGTTATGTTCTGAAGTAGTTTGGTATGTACAGTTGTTACAAGATTTAAATGTAAATGTAAATGAAGCTGTAACTGTTTATGAAGATAATGCTGCTTGTATAAAAATGGCAACAGGTGACAGAGTGAAGAACAGAAGTAAACATGTGGACATTAAGTATTGTAATGTCAGGGAAGCTGTAAAAGAAAAATTAATAAGTTTACATCATTGTTCTTCAGAGGATAATTTAGCAGACATGATGACCAAACCATTGGGTGGCGTCCATTATAGGAAATGTTTAAATCCAATAGGTCTGATGTCTCTCCCAGTAATGAAGGGAGGAGTGTTGGAATATTCATGACTGGGAGAGCCATGTGATTGAGTCAGCCAATTGGGCTGAAGTGTTAATTGAGCATGTCCAGAAACTTAGCAAGAAGAAGGGCGTGGTTTAGTCTGTCCACCATTATACTCCACTATGAAAACATCTCAACATGTGATCTGAAACAAAGTGTGGTATTGTTAATGTTTTATTCTACTTATAAAGAAGTTATTTGAATCAGCAAAATGCAGTTATCTTTTGAAGCTTCTGATTTATTGCGTAACTCTGACATATTATTAAGGATGGGCCATGGTTGTGAAGAATTCCAAGGATTATGTTGCTTTGATATAGAAGATAAATCACGATTTATTGAATCTAAACTACAAGCCTTACATAATATTACTACCCACCTACAACATGAAACTGAGAATTCTGCATTTAAAGGGTTATGGAGTATGTTGACTTCTTGGATGCCAAGCTTTGCTTGGTTGAAGGACCTATTTGTAGGCATTATATTCATTATAGTTATATGCCTTATATCTTGTGTCTGTGTAAGATGTATGCCTGTCTGTATCAAATGCAGTAAGTGCTGTTGTAAGAAGAGTAAAGCGAAAAAGTTAGGGCGAAGGACCCTAAATAAACAGGAAGTGTGTATAATGTTGCAGGAAATACAGGAACAATTACAAGAATAAAAATCGATAAAATGGGAGAGGAAAGATTGTGAGAAAAATGAATTTATTCTTGTTAATAAAGATATAATACAGGCCATATCTCAACCATTTTGAATCTATGTGTAATGAAAAATCATATTGTATAACCACATGTATTTTTTCTGTACGTCAGCTATCTTTTCACTGACCTGACTTAGGATGTTTGTATCAAAATTATGCTGAGGGAAGCTGGGAATGTACAAAAAGGAAGTGCTGACAGGATATGAGCTCTGGGAAAGTACAAGTTAACCCAGAGAAAGGAAGTGTGCTGATGTCGGCATGATGGATAACTTCTGGGGGTCTTCCAGACTGGAAAACCCCAAAGTATAATGTGTTATGTAAGGGGGAGGAGAAAGGTGGAGTCATGAAGTGTATTTAAACCTTTTACCTGGAAAGCAGTCTTACCTCCTCCTTTTGCTCCAGAGTTGTATCTACTGGTAGAGGAGGTCCCTTGTGCAAGGTAATCAAATAAAAACTGTTTTATTGCTTATCTGGTTTCCTGTTATTATTTTTTGGATATTTCTATCAAATGCTGACATTAAACTGACTCTCTAACTCTCCGACCCAACCGGAGTTGCTCTCCAGGGTCCTGAGCCCCAGCTGCTCACCTGATCTATCGAGGGAGCAGAGAAAACTCAGTGAAGACTGCAGAGATGGAAAAGTGAGGAGAGGAAATTGTGGGCACCGGTGCTGCCCCCCTTGGAGAGTTTGCAGACCCCCACAGAAAGCCAGCAAGTGGAGGTGGTGGTGGCGGGGATTGCCACTGAAGTGGCAGCCCCGCTAAGAGTCCAAGCAGAATGGCCGTCCACCAGGGACTTGTACCAGGTGGAGGAGGACTTCAGGCGCCAGAGTTCGGTCCAGGGACTGGCAAGGGATTTCCCCGTGACCTCGACACAGGAGCTGATGACCACCATTCCCCAATGGAGGGCAAGGGGACCTTTGGAGCTGGACGAGTCTGGGGACTGGAGATACCAGATGGCATTCTACAGCCAAACCCTGGAGGGGTTACTGGAGAGGTTTGACAGGATGAGCCTCGGAAGCTTGGGAAAAGCACGCTGGGCTGAACGAGCCAGAGTGATCCTGAGCCAGCCACTCCTGAGGTTCCCTCCTCGATGGGATCAAGCAATGCGAGCAGCTAGCCCTCCCCCAGCCCCTTGGCGCAGTCAAGCCCAGCACCGCAGCGAAGCCCGCCAAGGCAGCATAGAGGGGCAAGTCCACCTGGCCACCCACACCACTAACTGGGGTGGCAGGTGCCTTCCAGGTGGGCTTACTACCAGGGGTGAAATGCTCCCAGTTCGGACCGGATCACGCGGACCGGTAGGGGCTGGCGCTGGTGGTTCAGCGCACCGGTAGCAATGGCTGGCTGGCCACGCCCCCATACCAGTCCGGCCCCCAGCCCCCAGGCCCCCGGGCCCCTGCCGCCCATGTCCACCCAATTACCCGCCCGCCACTTTTCCTGCTTGCCGCTTTTCCTTTAAAAAAAATTTTTTTTTTAATGGCCGCTTTTCCCGCCACTCAGCTGGGCGCTTCCGGCCCACCCACCCCCACCCCCGGCCTATATAACTTGTTCCCCTTTGCCACATGGGCACAGGTACTCACTTTGCCGACGCTTCGCCTCCCCCTCGCCTCCCCCAGACGCCTTGTTCCTTCAACTGGGTAAGTAATTTTTTCTTTTGCTTTAAAAAAATAGTAAATTGCGGTTTTTCCCCCTTCGGTTTTTTTCTAGGAATTGTTTTTGTTAGACATAGCCATTTAAACCAAAGCTTTTGCAGCCTAGCTAACCACCCACCTTCCCACCCAGCCTCCAGCTTGCTTACCTTCGCTCTTCGGACCGAATTCTGAGCCGCTGGCAGCAACGCCTGCCTTTCTTTGTCTGGATTGCAAACTGCAATCCATCTGATCTGCAAGCCACTTAATCTGCCTGCTTGAAACCAGCAATCCATCCATCTGCTCTGCAAGAAACTTATTCTGCCTGCCTTATTCCTTCCATAGGGCAAGTAACCTTTATTTATTTATTTTTGCTTTTAAAAAAATAGTAGCCATAGCCATTTAAAGCTTTTGCAATGCTTGCTTAGGCAGGGGGTTGGACTAGATCACCTTGCAAGGTACCTTCTTCCAACTCTGTAAATCTGTTAAATCTGTTGCAGGTACCATTTGTGTCCTTTTGCATGGTGTGTGAGTCAGTACAGCTGCTTTTGCATGGTGTGTGAGCCATTTGTGTTGTTGTGTGTTGTGTGTTGTGTGTAATGTGTAAAAGTTTTTTTTCAGCTCTTTGTTGCTCTGTGAGGCTCCTGCTTGTGACGGGCCATTTTGTGTGCTTTTGCAATGCTGCTTAGGCAGGGGGTTGGACTAGATGACCTTGCAAGGTCACATGACCATGAAGCACGCCCAACGAGTCACCTGACCACCAAGCCACACCCACATGAAGCCACACCCACCAGACATCAAGCCACACCCACAAAATAAGCCACGCCCACAGAACCAGTAGGGAAAAATTTCACATTTCACCCCTGCTTACTAACCTGGGCACGGTTGGGTCCAAGCACAGTGGACCCCTGCAGGGATGCTGCCAAAGCGCCTGTCGAGCGATGCTGGACTTAGAGCATCGCTCGCCACATTATTTCTTAGAAGGCCGCTGACTGTGGGAAGCTGGGAGGGGGGAATTGCATGAGGGAGTGAATGTAGACATAACACATTCTTACTAGAGATTCAAGGTCATCCTTTGTCCAGCACCTGTCCGGAAACTGGGAGGAGGAACAGCCACGCAGGCAGAAGATGAGTGGGCAACGTGACCTAGTTGGGGGTGTGGGACAAGGGTGCTAACTTCCTACTGGGTGGGGAACTGGGCGGAAAGTCAGATTCGGGTTTCCCTTGGATGTGCCAACATAGCTTCAGCAATAAATTGGAACTTTGAGGAATACTTTGCCTTGTACTCTGATTTAAGTTTGAATGCTATTTGGAACCCTGACACTAACCCGAATCTATTTTTAACTTATCCAGCTACCCTGAACTTGGGGTGCTGGTCGGGGTCCTGAGCCCCAGCACCGACCCGGCACCGGGCGGTGTAAAGACTCAGGGAAGATGGAAAAAAAGGAGCAAGCCGCAGGGGAACAAGCAGAGGACGACTTGGCTGGAGGCTTCCAGATCCTCTACTCTCCACCCCAGGAAGTCGTGGCTGCCATGGAGGCCGTGGAGAGGGAGAGCCAGTTGTGGGCTAAGCGCAAACAGCCGGCTCCTGAGCCCCTCTTCCAACTAGAGCGGACCCCTCAAGGTGCAGTTGGGGGCCTGAGTCCTCCCCCCAGCGAGCGTGGGAGTCCCACCTGGGTGCAGGGTTACCCTCAGCCCAGGAATGGAGGCAGCAGAAGATCACGCTCACAAGCCGCTCCGAAGGCGAGGGATCCCAGCCACTGTCACGCTGTCAATCGTTGATGGATCTCCCTGACCGATTCGGACGCCTAAGTGTAAGTTGGACAAACCCCCAATCGGCACCCGAGGCCCCTAGATGGAACTTGGCCCACTCAGCATTCTCCTTCCCAGAGGGGCACCGGGCCCCCCAGTTGAGTGGGGATGCCACCTCCTTCCACACGGCAGTGAGTGGAACCCCAGGGGGCCTCTCTACAGGGGTAAAATCCACTTGAACGACCCGCTACCCCTCTCCCAGGGCCACCCACCAAACCGGCTTTGAGAGCCCCCAGCCATGGCAGCTGGGAGGGGGGGAGTAATGGCACCAGCCCCCCCAAGCCTTGGAGCAACGCCACCGTGGCAAATCCCGCTGAGATGGGCTTTCTTCCCCGGCCTGGGATGGGCACAATGCCCATGGACCCTGGGATACCCCCTGCAACCAAACATCATGCCGTTTATGGGGGCAGCACAGCCGGGCCCTGCGATGCCAGGTCTGGCCGCGCCAGCCCCTCCGCAAGTGGGCGGGCCCCTCCCTGTGGACGGGGCCACATTGGGGCTAGGCCAACAGATGCAGCAGGGAGGGGGTCAAGTCGGAGGGCCCCCGCAACAAGTGGTCACTCTGCCGGCCACGCCCATGCCAGCCACCACCCCGCGAGCCCAGGAGACTGCCCCTCGGTTCCGCGCTATGTTTGATGGCCACCCCAAAAAGCTGGCCTATTTCCGCCACAGAGTATGGGCATACATTGATGAATACGGGGCAATTCCAAATGGATTGGCAGCTGATTGACAAGATAACCGAGGGGATGAATGGGGAGGAAGCAGCAGAGTGGGTAGCTGAGCTCCACAACGAAGCGGCCCCCGAGTTAAATGATACGGACGACTTCGTCCAGCTAATGAGAATCAGATTCCGTGATGAGGCCCAGCAGGTAAATGCCGAGGAACAGATCAAAAAGTTGAAGCAAGCGGGACGTCCCATGAAAGAACTGGTGTGGGAGTTTAGAAGAGCAGCAGGGAAGGTGCGGGACTGGCCTGAGAGGCTCCTGGTGCACATGTTCTGAGACACACTGGATCCGGAGTTGAAAAAAGCATGCAAAATCAGGGGGGTCCTGTGCCGGGTCCAAGATTGGTATTCCACCGCCATCGCTCTGGATCACGTAGTCTGAGCACGGGAGAAACTGCCCCTCGATCGGCCAGCTAGAAGGCAATTGGGTCGTAGGGTTCCCCCTAGGCCAGCAGTGACCCTATGCTTTGAACCGACGAGGGGAGTAAAATGCTATAGGTGCAGTCAAGCCGGCCACCGTGCAACCGAATGCCTGGCGCCAGCCCCCATCCCTCTACTGAGGACCAGGCCACCTCCCGCTCCTAAGAGAAAGCCCGCGAAGCCACCGGAACGGGGACAGTTGGCCCTGCAATCAGAGGGGCCCCCTCCCCCTCCAGACGACGGCGAGGCATCACCAACGGAGGAATAGGCCCCTCCTTGGGAAAAGGGGGTCAGCGATGAAGACGATCCGATGGTGAGTGCGGCAGTTCGCCCTTTTCTTATAAAAACCAGAATTACGGTGTCCGAAACGGGGAAGGAAGGGGAGGTAGATGTCATAATAGACACGGGCTGTTCAAGGTGCCTAATCAACAAGATAGTGGTCGAGAAGCTAGGGATCCACACTAGACCCCTAGCCAGCCCCATCCGCTTCCAACAGCTGAACGGATCGCTAATTGGGGGGGGGCACTCTCCTCACCAAGGCCGTAGAATTAAAGTTTGGGCGACACCACGAACTTATTCGGTTCATAGTAGCCCCCAAGATGTCAGAAGCCATCATCCTGGGCCTGGCGTGGCTAGACAAGTGGACACCCACCATAAGATGGGAGGATGGGTACCGAAAGCTAACCGTGCACGTAGGGCCGAAGCCAGATTGATTGGAGATCTTGGCTTGCCACATTATGCTATATTCTTTTGGAATGTATCTTGCTGTGGGAAGTTGGGAGGGGTGGTTGCATGAGGAGGTAGAGATAGTCAAAATAAATTCCTTTTAGAGTTTCAAGGTCATCCTTTGTCCAGCAGTCGCCCAGAAGAAGATGGGAGTGTACGGACCCAGTGGCAGAAGATTAGTGGTCCATGTGATGAACTTGTGGGTGTGGGACAGGGGAATGAACTTTAAACTGGAAGAGAAGCCCTGGGGAAACCAGATTCGGGTTTCCACCGATGTACCAGCATGGCTCTAGGAATAAATTGGAACTTTGAGGAGACTTTTGCCTTGGACTCTGATTTAAGCTTAGATGTTATTTGGAACCCTGACATTAACCCGAATCTCTTTTAAATCCTGATCCAGCTACCCCAATCGTGGGGTGTTGTCCGGGGTCCTGAGCCCCAGCACCAATCCGGCACCAGGTGATGTAAAGACTCAGGGAAGATGGAAAGGGAGGAGCAGGCTGCCTGGGACAAGCTGGAGGGTGAACAGATTAATAGAGTTGGAAGGGACCTTGCAGGTCATCTAGTCCAACCCCCTGCCCAAGCAGGAGACCTTTACATCTGCCTCTACCTAGGATCGAACTCACAACCTCCTGATTGTGAGGCAAGAGCGCTACCTCTAGGCCACAGCAGCTGGGTTAAGGGTGAGGCAGCCGAACACACTGAAATCCTACACCCTCAGCCCTCCGAAAGTGCAGTTGCCCAGGGAACCAAGGAAAGGAAAACCCAGCTGTCTGTGGAATTCCTCTCTCCGCTGGAGCAGGCTTCGCAAGGGGGGACTGGAGGTGTGAGTTCTCCCCCCAGCCAAGCGTGGGAGCCTTCAATGGATGCGGGACTGTCCTTGATCCCATAGTGGAGGCAACCAGAGGCCACGTGTGCCAGGTGCCCTGAAGAGGAGAGAGCTCTGCTTCCATCTCGCAGCCAGTCCCTGATGGATCTCCCTGGCCAGTTCGAACGCCTGAATGTAAGTTGGAGAACTCCCCTACAGGGAACCGAAGCCACTAAATTGAGCCTGGCCCGGTCTAAGTTCTTTTTCCCAAGGGAAGGCCTGGGGACCCAGTCATGTGGGGATTTATTTATTTATTTATTTTGCAATTCTTATATGCCGCCCTACTCCCAGAGGGACTCAGGGCGGCGTACAGCATATACAAGAACAGCAATAATATAATTAAAAATACGATCATAAAAACAATTTTTAAAAATAAGAAAAAAAAACCCAACAAACAAAGAGGATGCGTCCTCTTTCCACACTGCGGCAAGCGGGACCCCAGGGTGCCCATCCACAGGGCCGATGCTGATGAGGGCCACTGGTCACCCCTCCCCCGGGGAGACCAGCCAAGCCGGCCTAGAGAGACCTCCAAATTGGCAGCAGGGGATGGGGGAATGGTCAGTTCCAGCCCCATCGCCAAGCCTTGGCCTCGCATCGTCATGGCAACCCCCACCTGGGTGGGTTTTCTTCCCCAGAGTGGGATGGGCGCAATGCCAGTGGATGCAAAGGACCCCCCCAGCAGCCCCAAATGGGGCCCTGGTTCGGGGCACCGCAACCGCCCCCTTGGATACCATACCCGGTCGCACCGCCCCTGCCGCAAGCGCCGAGGCCCTTCTCCCCGGTTGGGACCACGCCAGGTGGAGGCCTGCAACAGCAGCTGGTGCCAGCCCCGACCATGCTGCCAAGGGCTCACCCACTTCCAGGGCCCCAAAGAAGGCCAGCGAAGCTGCCGGAACTGGGATGTTTGGCCCTGCAATTGTCCGAATCCCCTCCCCCCTCCGAGGACGCTGAGGCGCCACCGATGGAGGGATCGGCTCCGAGATGGGACGAGGGAGTCAGCGGCGAAGATGACCCGACGGTGAGTGAAGCAGTCCGCCCCTTCCTCATAAGAGCCAAAATTGTGGTGCCAGAGACGGGGAAGGATAGATAGACACGGGCTGTTTGAGGTGTCTAATCAGCAAGATAGTAGTAGAAAAGCTGAGGATTTGCACTCGGCCCCTCGCAAACCCCATCCGCTTCCAACAGGTAGACAGATCACTGGTTGGGGGGGGACGCCACTCCTCACCCAGACTGTGGAATTAAAGATGGGCCGGCACCGTGAACGCATTCGCTTTATAGTTACTCCCAAAATGTCAGAAGCTGTCATCCTGGGCCTGGCGTGGCTAGACAAGTGGACACCCACCATAAAATGGGAGGATGGGTACCGGAAGCTAACCGTGCACATTGGGCCGACACCCCTCCTGGGGAACCAGAAGCCCCAGGAACAGTTGAAGCCTGCGAGGTTGACCAATCCTCAACGGGCCGCCCCTACGAGGGAGACCACCCCTCCAGGTTCCCAGAGGGTGCCGAGAGACTATCGAGACCTAGAGAGGGTGTTTAACGAGGAAGAATGCAATGAGCTTCCCCCTCACCGGTCCACTGACTGCGCGATAGAATTCGAATCGGGCGCCACGCTCCCGAAACCAAAGATGTATTCCATCCCGAAGGAATTGGGAGAACTGAGGAGATACATTGATGCCAACTTGGAGAGGGGGTTCATCCAACCAGCAAAATCAAGGGTCGCCGCCACCATGCTATTCAAAGAGAAGAAAGATGGGGGGGGGTCAGATTATGTGTTGACTTCCGGGGGATAAATGCCATGTGCGTGCAGAACACCTACCCCCTTCCCCTCATTAAGGACTTGCTGAACCACTTGGCCAAAGGCAAGATATTCACCAAGCTAGACTTAAGAGAAGCATACTATCGCATCCGAATCAGGGAGGGGGATGAATGGAAAACTGCCTTCAGCTGCCCCCTGGGAAACTTTCAGTTCAACCCTTTGGCTTGCAGGGAGCCCCCGCAGTCTTTACATCAATGAGGTGCTCCACCCCCACTTATACAAGGGGGTGCTCGTTTATTTAGATGATTTTCTCATCTTTAGTGAGACACTGGAAGAGCACGTGAAACTAGTGCGACAAGTCTTAAAGAAACTCCTAGGACTTCCGGTTTGGAGCGCTTCATCGCGGACGTCCCTTCGTCGGACGCCTTTCCGATCTTTGTTAAAAGCCGCCAGAACAGCTGTCTGGCGGCTTTGAAATCTCTTCCCCGGGCAAAGGGGAGAGATGAGCGCCTGACAGGTGGGGTAGAGCCCCCCAGCACCCTAGGAGCCATCTGGTAGGGCGCGAAGGGAGAGCTCCCCATGCAGCCTGTCTCCAGCTCCGAAGATCAGGAAACCTCTGCTTTTGCGGAGCTAGATGTCGCGACCAGCCGCTGCTTCAGGAATGGGATTTATAACTACATTTAAACTACAGAAGCAGACAGAGAGAAACAGGCGTGAGATGGGCAAGTACTGAAACCTCTTTTTTCCTTTTTTTTTCAACTCCTGGGCAAGCTTTCACTTCGGCAAGAGAACAAAGGAAACAGAGTAACAATATGGCGATTGAGAAGTGAAAGTGACTTTCGTTTTCCCAGAGGCTTTTTTTTTCTCTCTTTCTCTCTTATGGAAACTTTTAACTTGGAAAAATGGTTTTTTCTCTCTCTGTCTCCTAACTCTGGATTAAAGTTATAATAGAAATATTTCCAATAATAAAAGACTACCTGATTTTTAAACTGGAAAGAACTTTAATCAGGCATCTGGCTTTCTTTCTTTTTTGTACTCTTTTGAAACACCAATGGCTTCAAAGTCTGGAAAGATTGTTTTGACTAAAAGAAATGACTATTCATCTGGATATATTTCTAAAATGCAACTTAACACTGAGCTAACACCTCCATAGCTTTTGACACCTGAAAATTTATTAAATAATTTAAAGATTATGAAACATGAACTTACTTTGGAATTTAATCAGAAAATAAGTGAGATAGACAAAAAAATGCAGGCTGCTTTGAAGAATATGAATCAACAACTCAGATTTGATGTGTTAGAGGTTTGCAAAGGCTTAGCAACAAATATTGAAGTTTTGGCAGAACGTATTGAAACAAATAAACAAGCTTTGGCAACTTCGGTGAATTACATAGATAAAATCCAAAATGATATTGCAAATTTTGAAAAAGAGGTCTTAATGACACAGTTCAGATCCATGGAAGTTGCTATAAGGATTAGAGGTTTGAAAGAAGGATTATATGAAAATTTAAAAGGCAGGATGGTTGACATATTGGATCAGGTGTCTGGAATTTCTAAAGTGGAATTGGCTACACAAATCGACAAAATATACAGAATCAATTCGTGGTACGCTAAACAAAAGCATTTACCAAGGGACATTGTTATATATTTTACCACAAGAGCTTTACGGAACAGAATTATACAAGCAACGTTTAACAATAATCTTATGGTGAATGGTCAGGAACTAAAGATTTGGAAAGAAATCCCCTCTAAAATGCTTAAAGCCAGAAAAAGCTATACTTTTTTGATTGATGAATTTAAGAGATTAAATTTACAATATAAATGGGAAGCGCCAGTTGGAGTAACAGTGAAATTTTCTGGAAAAAGATACCGGCTCAACACGATAAAAAAAGCTACTGAATTTTATGTCAATGTTCTAAAGGCTGATATATCCAAGATTCCAGAGGAAGGATGTATGAAAATAAAAGAGGAGGAGGAGGGGAAGCCACCTTTGATGGATCAAAAGGAAATAGATTCAAAAATCCAAAAGGAGTGCCTGAACCAGATAGCTGGGGAAAAGGAGATGGAGGTCTGGGATCAGACGGGAGACGAGTCGACAAATTCGAATTTATTGAACTATTAAAAGATGAACTATCAAGATACAAAACGATGTGATGTTGAAATATATTGGACGGATAGAGACTAATATGATTGTATTTTTTTCTTTTCCCTATTTAATGATTACCTATGTAATATTTAGTTAAGTTTTATATAATTTTGAGGTTATTTTTAATGTTAATAATATTAGATATATATAGTTTGTTGAAGATTTGTTTATTCTTCTTTCATTTTCTTTTTTTGTTTATTGAAGTTAGTAAGTTAATTTAGAATAATATTATGTTATTAATATCATGACGAAATTTAATAGTTGATGATCACTTATGTAACATTTAGTTAAGTTTTATCTTAGAGGTTATTTTTAATGTTAATAATATCAGTTTAAGATTTGTGTATTTTATATTTAGTTATTACTTATGTAACATTTACTTTGTATAAGATAGAGGACTGAAGGGAGGAGGTAGGAGGTTTGTTTGTTTGTATTGTTAAAGAGTTTTCTCTTTCTTTCTTTCTTTTTTTTCTTTTTTGTATCTTTACTATTGTATACAAATGCGATATATTAGCAGTGTATAATCTGGAGTTGAAGTTTTTTAAAAATAGTGTTTTTTTTTTCTTCTTTTTTTCTCTTTTTATTAACAATTTAAATTTATTATTATGCCCTGTATTATCTCTGGGAAGTCCGGGGGGGGGGAGGTGGGGAGGGAAGGGGGTGGGTTCGGGGGGGGGGGAGAAAAAAACCAAAATGTTTGTACTTTATATTTAATATTTTGCTACTACTTATGTAATTCTGTACTAATAAAACTTTTTGAATTAAAAAAAAAAAAAAGAAACTCCTAGCCGCCAAACTATATGCAAAACTTTCCAAATGTGAATTCCACAAGACTTCCCTAGACTACTTAGGGTACTGAATCTCCAAAGACGGAATAGAGATCGACCCGGGGAAGGTGAGAGCAGTGCTGGATTGGCAACCCCCTGTCACGATGTGAATATTGCCAGTTGAGCATCTCTACTATTTCTAGGTTTGCTGTATTTTCTAATCAGCAGACATGTGACATGTATTACTGCGCATGTGTGCATTCCAGGAGTCTCCTCCTTCCTTCTTCTCCTGTGAGCCTCGCCCGAGGTAGACGTGAATTCTTAGCTGAGACAATGTAGCTTAATAACGTTTATATTCTTTTGTTACTTTTGTACTAAAATAAATATTTTGTTAATTAGAATTGAATCTTGGTTTTATTTTCTAAGTAAGAATGACTTCAAGGAAGCAAGATCCTATATCACCTCTTTGATAGGAATAATTTCCTATCTGTCACCCCCACGCACCCGCAAACAGCTACAGAGCTTCCTGGGCTTCGCAAACTTCTACAGACAGTTCATTCCGCCGTTTGCTGAAGTAGCCCTGCCGCTGACTGATCTGCTAAAGATGGGGCCGACGCCCAGCAAGCCCAGACCCAACCAGCCAATTGGTTGAACGATGGACTGCCAAAAAGCCTTCGAGAGACTGAAGCAACTGTTTGCCCAGGAGCCCATCCTACAGCATCCCGATCCAGAACGACAATTTATCATTCAGTCGGATGCGAGCCCTCTCCCCTTAGCAGGGGAACTAGCAGCCCCTGTCCTCACCAGGGGCCAAACCCGAAAGTCGAGCGTTCCGAGGCAAGGGGAGTGGACAGTCAAATTTAAAGCCACCCTGCCCAATGACCCCTGGCTCAACGACAAGGAAATCTTGACCATGAGGGACGGGTTGGATTGGAAAGGCTCTAAGCTATACGTGCCTGCCAGCCTCAGGCTGCAAGTGCTCCAACGAAGCCATGACTCCAAGCTGGAAGGACACTTTGGATTCCTAAAGACCCTGCACCTGACGCGGCGGCAGTTGTGGTGGCCAAAAATGAAGTTGGAGGTGGAGGACTACGTGAAGAGCTATGCCACCTGCACGACTAGGAAGCACCAACCAGGGAAACCACCTGGACTCCTGTAGCAGGTGGCTAACCTGAGCAAGCCGTGGGAAGAGATAGCTATGGACTTTATAGTGGAACTCCCAAATAGCAAAGGAAACACGGTGATCTGGACAGTCATTGACTTATTTTCCAAACAAACCCACTTCGTTGCCTGTTCCGGATTGCCATCTGCCAGACACTTAGCCAAGCTCTTTCTCAAGCACATCTACCGCTTGCATGGAGTCCCAAAGAGAATCATCTCCAATAGGGGCGTACAGTTCACCGCCAAGTTCTGGAGAGAGTTCCTACGCGCAATTGGATCCACGCAAGGACTTAGCTCAGCATTTCATCCGGCTACTAACAGGGCCTCAGAGAGAGCCAACACAATGGTGGAACAATACATCCGTTGTTATGTTGATTACCAACAGGACAATTGGGCGGAACTGTTGCCATTTGCCGAAGTAGCGTATAACAACGCAATCCACAGCAGCACCAGTTTGACACCTTTCCAGGTCACCAGCGGCCAAGAATTTGTTCCCATGCCAGAACTACCCACGGAAGCACCCACTTCCATGTCCCTGGATGAATGGATGGAAATGTTAAAAAAGGGTTGAGAAGACACCAAAAAAGCGCTAACTGAAGCTGCCGAAGCCTATAAGAAGCAAGCGGACAAGCATCGAGCAGTTCAACCCCCTTTCAGAGTAGGGGATAAGGTCTACTCATCCACTAAATATATCCAGCTAAGGATGCCCAGCAAAAAGCTAGGACATAAATTCCTGGGGCCTTTCCCCATTGTCAAAATTATCAACCTGGTCACTGTGCAGCTTGCATTGCCCAGAATATTGGGGAAAATCCACCCAGTATTCCATTGCAGCTTAATAAAGCCAGTGAGCGGGTTTAAATTGAGACCTCAGACTCAGCCACCGCCTCCCCCTGGGGAGACGCATTATGAAGTGAAAATTTTTTAGACTCCAGAATCTTTAGGGGTCAGTTACAATATTTAATCCATTGGAAGGGGTACCCTTTGTCTGAATACACCTGGGTAAAAAGTTGGAAAGTGCAAGCTGACAGATTGGTTAAGCAATTCCATGATAAATACCAAGACAAACCAAAGGGTCCCCCTGGGGGGGAGGGGTGGTTGATAATACAGAACCCTAACCCCCAACGAGGTATTTCCTCTCTCTTTGCAGGACATGTTTTTTTCTTGAGGGGAGGCTGCCTGTCAGGCCGAAGCCAGATTGATTGGAGATCTTGGCCTGCCACATTATGCTATATTCTTTTGGAATGTATCTTGCTGTGGGAAGTTGGGAGGGGCGGTTGCATGAGGAGGTAGAGATAGTCAAAATAAATTCCTTTTAGAGTTTCAAGGTCATCCTTTGTCCAGCAGTCACCCGGAAGAAGATGGGAGTGTACGGACCCGGTGGCAGAAGATTAGTGGTCCATGTGATGAACTTGTGGGTGTGGGACAGGGGAATGAACTTTAAACTGGAAGAGAAGCCCTGGGGAAACCAGATTCGGGTTTCCACCGATGTACCAGCATGGCTCTAGGAATAAATTGGAACTTTGAGGAGACTTTTGCCTTGGACTCTGATTTAAGCTTAGATGTTATTTGGAACCCTGACAGACACCCCCCTGGGGAACCAGAACCACCGGGAGGAGTTGACGTTTGTGGGGTTGGCCGAGGATCAACTGGCCACCCCTGTGAGGGAGACCACTTCCCCAGGCTCCCAGAGAGTGCTGAGAGAATATCAAGACCTTGAGAGGGTGTTTAGCGAGGAAGAATGCAACGCCCTCCCCACTCACCGGCCTACGGATTGCGTGATAGAATTCGAGCCGGGAGTCACACTCCCAAAACCAAAAATGTACTCCATGTCCCCCAAGGAGCTGGGAGAGCTGAGGAGCTACATCGACGCCAACTTGGAGAGGGGGTTCATCCAACCAGCAAAATCGAGGGTCGCCGCCCCTGTGCTATTCAAAGAGAAGGACGGGTGTGTGTGTCAGATTATGTGTTGACTTCCGGGGGATAAATGCCGTGTGCATGCAAAACACCTATCCCCTCCCTCTCATGAAGGACTTGCTAAACCACTTGTCCAAAGGCAAGATATTCACCAAGCTAGACTGAAGAGAAGCATACTATCGCATCAGAATCAGGGAGGGGGGTGAATGGAAAACGGCCTTCAACTGCCCACTGGGAAGCTTCCAATTCAAGGTGATGCCCTTTGGACTGCAGGGAGCCCCAGCGGTCTTCATGCAGTACATCAATGAGGTACTTCACCCCCACTTGTACAAGGGGGTGCTCGTTTATTTAGATGATATTCTCATCTTCAGTGAGATGCTGGAAGAGCATGTGAAACTAGTGCGACAAGTCTTGGAAAAGCTCCTAGCCACCAAGCTATACAGTATGCGAAGCTTTCCAAATGCGAATTCCACAAGACTTCACTAGACTACTTAGGATACCGTATCTCCAAAGAAGGGATAGAGATGGATCCGGGGAAAGTGAAAGCCATGCTCGATTGGCAGCCCCCACACACTCGCAAGCAACTGCAGAGCTTCCTGGGCTTCGCAAACTTCTATAGACAGTTAATCCCGGCATTCGCTGAGGTAGCCCTGCCGCTGACAGAGCTGCTAAAGATGGGCCCAACGCCCACCAAGCCTAAGCCTAATCAGCCAATTGGTTGGACGATGGACTGCGAGAAAGCCTTTGAGAAATTGAAGCGACTTTTCGCCCAGGAGCCAATCCTACAGCATCCCGATCCAGAACGACAATTCATCATTCAGTCAGATGTGAGTGATGTGGCTGTAGCGGCGGTGCTGTTGCAGAAGGGTGAGAAAGGCCAACTCCTGCCATGCGCTTACGTTTCAAAAAAACTCACCGCGACCGAGAGGAGATGGGCCATTTGGGAGAAAGAAGCCTATGCCATTCGTTGGGTGTTGCTTACTTGGAGACAATTCCTAGAAGGGGGCAAGGTACCTTTCGAGGTATGGACAGACCATAAGAACCTCAAGGCCCTAAAGACCCCTAGGAAGCTGTCACCCAAACAAGTGCAATGGGCGCAATACTTCAGGCGGTTCAAGTTTGAGCTGAAACACATAGCAATAGCAATAGCACTTAGACTTCACAGTGCTTTATAGCCCTCTCTAAGTGGTTTACAGAGTCAGCATATTGCCCCCAACAATCTGGGTCCTCATTTTACCCACCTCAGAAGGATGGAAGGCTGAGTCAACCTTGAGCCTGGTTAGATTCGATCTGCCAAACTGCTGGCAGCCGGTGATCAGCAGAAGTAGCCTGCAGTACTGCACTCTAACCACTGCGCCACCACAGCTCTTAGTGGCTCTTCCAGTGGGGAAGAAATTGCTGGCTGACGCGTTGTCCAGAAAACCACAATATGACAGTCAAAGAGAGGAGGAATTCCATTCAGTCATCCCCTCTTCGCCGGCAGGAGCAGCAGGCACTCCCCCCTCCAAGGGGGAACTCATAGCCCCTGTCCTCACCAGAGGACAAACCCAACGACTGAGCACCCAGAGCCAGGAGGAGTGGACTGACAAACTTAAGGCAGCCCTGCCCAACGACCCCTGGCTCAATGACAACAAGGAAATCTTGACTATGAGAGAAGGATTGGCTTGGAAGGGGTCCAAATTATACATGCCTGCCAGCCTCAGATTGCAAGTGCTACAGCGAAGCCACGACTCCAAGCTGGGAGGACACTTTGGATTCCTGAAGACCCTCCACCTAACGCGACGGCAGTTTTGATGGCCAAAAATGAAAATGGAGGTGGAGGACTATGTGAAAAGCTGCACCACCTGCGCCACTCAGAAGCACCGGCCAGGAAAACCACCTGGACTCCTGCAGTAGGTGGCAGACCCAAGCAAACCCTGGGAGGAGATAGCTATGGACTTCATAGTGGAACTCCCAGATAGCAAAGGGAATACAGTGATCTAGACGGTCATCAATTTATTCTCCAAGCAAGCCCATTTCGTTGTCTGTTCCGGATTGCCATCCTCCAGACACTTAGTGAAGCTTTTCCTCAAGCACATCTACCACTTGCATGGAGTCCCAAAGAGAATCATCTCCGATAGAGGCATACAGTTCACCTCCAAGTTCTGGATAGAGTTTCTATGCGCAATTGGATCCACGCAAGGACTCAGCTCAGCATTCCATCCGAGTACAAATGGCGCGGTAGAACGAACCAACGCAATGGTGGAAGAATACCTCCGTTGTTATGTAGATTACCAACAAGACAATTGGGCGGAGCTGCTGCCATTTGCAGAAGTGGTGTACAACAACGCGATCCACAGCAGCACTGGCTTTCCAGATCACCAGTGGCTAAGAGTTCGTTCCCATGCCAGAACTACCCACGGAAGCACCCACTTCCATGTCCCTGGCTGAATGGATGGAAGCATTAAAGAAAGGATGGGAAAATACCAAGAAAGCGCTGACTGACGCTGCTGAAGCCTATAAAAAGCAAGTAGACAAACACCGAGCACTTCAACCCTCCTTCCGGGTGGGGGATAAAGTTTACCTGTCCACAAAATATATCCGGCTGAGATTGCCCAGCAAAAAGCTAGGGCCCAAATTCTTAGGACCTTTCCCCATAGTAAAAGTAATTAACCCTGTTACCGTACAGCTTGCATTGCCAAGAATATTGGGAAAAATCCACCCAGTATTTCATTGCAGCTTACTGAAACCGGTAATACGATCCAACATAAGGCTACAAACCCTACCACCGCCTCCCCCAGTAGTAATACGGGGGAGACACATTACGAAGTGAAAAAAATCTTAGACTCCCGAGTGTTTAGAGGTCAATTACAATACCTCATTCACTGGAAAGGGTATCCTTTGGCCGAATCAACATGGGTGAAAAGTTGGAAAGTGAAAGCAGACAGATTAGTCAAACAATTCCATGACAAGTACCCAGATAAGCCAAAGGATTCCCCAGGGGGAGGGAGGGGTGGTTAAGGCTGTTAAGTTAACACCCTGTGTTCTCTCTCTCTCTCTCCTCTGCAGGATACGTTTTTTTCTTGAGGGGGAGGCCGCCTGTCGAGCGATGCTGGACTTAGGGCATTGCTCACCACATTATTTCTTAGAAGGCCGCTGACTGTGGGAAGCTGGGAGGGGGGAATTGCATGAGGGAGTGAATGTAGACATAACACATTCTTACTAGAGATTCAAGGTCATCCTTTGTCCAGCACCTGTCCGGAAACTGGGAGGAGGAACGGCCACGCAGGCAGAAGATGAGTGGGCAACGTGACCTAGTTGGGGGTGTGGGACAAGGGTGCTAACTTCCTACTGGGTGGGGAACTGGGCAGAAAGTCAGATTTGGGTTTCCCTTGGATGCGCCAACATGGCTTCAGCAATAAATTGGAACTTTGAGGAATACTTTGCCTTGGACTCTGATTTAAGTTTGAATGCTATTTGGAACCCTGACAGCCCCCTGCACCCATTCCTCCGCCTCCTCGCCCAGCCACTCCATCACTGATTAAGGCCACTTTTGATGGGGACCCAAATAAACTCGCTGTCAGGCCGAAGTCATTTTATTTGGGATCTTAGGCCTGCCACACTTTATACTATTCTACTATGCATTTTCTATTGTGGGAAAATGGGAGGGGGGATTGTATGAAGTTGTTAGCATGTAGCCATAACAAATTATTTCTAGAAAGCCAAGGTCATCCTTTGTCTCTGCACCTCTGCACCTGCACGGAAAAAGATGGGTGGACTCTGCCAGCATGGCAATAGAGGATTGAGCAACGTGATAGTCTTGTGGGTGTGGGGGCAAGGACTTGAACTTTCAACTGGGTGGTGAAACCTGGGAAGCTTCAGATTCGGGTTTCACCCAGATGTGCTAACATGGCTCTATTAATAAATTGGAACTTTGAGGAATACTTTGCCTTGGACTCTGATTTAATTTTGGATGCTATTTGGAACCCTGACATTAACCTGAATCTCCTTTAAAAAAAGAAACCAGCTACCTCGGGGTGCTGTTCGGGGTCCTGAGCCCCAGCGCCGACCCGGCACCGGGTGACATAAAGACTCAGGGAAGATGGAGGAAAAAGAGGAGGCTTTGGGAGAATCAGTAGATGACGGATCACCTGTCCACATCGAGACGATCTACTCGCCTTCCCAAGCCATGGTGGAAGCTGCAGAGGCCGCAGAGAGGGAGTGCCAGTCGGGGGCTCGGCGCAAACAGCCAGCCCCTGAGCGCACCTCCAAGCTAGACCGAGCCCCTCAAAGCGAAGCCGGAGGGCTAACTTTCCCTTCGGAGATGCTGTTGGAGCCAAACCTGGGTGTGGGATCAGCCTCAACCCACGAGTGGAGGCAACCAGAGAAGACGCCAACCGGGTGCTC
Source organism: Diadophis punctatus similis (assembly GCA_023053685.1). NCBI lineage: Eukaryota > Metazoa > Chordata > Lepidosauria > Squamata > Dipsadidae > Diadophis > Diadophis punctatus. The sequence continues at coordinate 1,069,690 of JALIGW010000085.1, forward strand.
CAAAGATGAAGGATTCCAACTGCCGTCATGCAGCCAATTGCTGGCAGGGCTCCCAGACCAGTTCGGACGACTAAGCGTGAGTTGGACCAACCCTTGCTCGAGCTCCAAGGCGCCCAGGTGGAACTTGGCCCAGCCAACGTTCTCCTTCCCAGGGCAAAACCCCTTAGCACATTGGAGTGGAGATTCAGTCTCCTTCCATACAGCAAAAAGCGAGTCACCCTCAAGTCTCGCCGCTGGGGAGAAGCCTACATGGACACACCTCCGCCCGGAGATGCAGATGACCCGGCAGCCCGGGTTTGGGGGCCCGCCAACTCGGCAGCAAAGCGCATGGGGAATACCGACCCCTGGCCAGCCACCGATGCTTGACCTACCAATAACGAATCAGGCCCCTTCAGGGTGTGCCTTCTTTTCGGGCCTGGGATGGGTGCAATGTCAATGAGCACCTGGCCCACTACAGCAGCAGGACCCCATGCAGGCGTTTGGCCCAGTCCAGTCCCCCATGATGCCCGGTCAAGCAGTACTTGCCCAACCGCTTCTGCAAGGGAAGCCACAAGCCGCCGGCGCCCAGCCAGGTCCTGCCCAACTGCCACCACAAGGAGGGGTGCAGCAGGGGGGTCCCCAACCACAAGCACTCACCCAACTGGGAACACAAATCACCCCGTGCGAAAGCCCCCGACCGAAAGACCAGCCAAGAGACCTTTGGGCTGCCAATCCCAAATGAAGCAAGCCGCGCCTTCTCACCCAAGGGTGACAAGAGCCATAAAGTGCTATCGGTGCAGCCAGTCCGGCCACTGAGCCTCGGAGTGTTTGGCACCAGCCCCAGTCCCACAAGTGAGGACCCAAGCAGCTGCCGTGACCAAGAAGGGGCCCCCAAAAACCCCTGAAAGAAGTCATCTTGCCCAACAAATGGAAGGTGCTCCTCCCCAGTCTGAAGGAACCGAGACTCCGTCAGACGAGGAACCCCTTCCATGCTCTGAGGGAGAAAGCAGCGGTGAAGACGACCTGATGGTAAGTGCAGCCGTCCGCCCCTTTGCCATCAAAGCTAAACTTATAGTGCCTGAGACGGGGGAAGAAGGAGAAGTAGATGCAGTGGTGGACACGGGCTGCACGCAATGCTTAATTAGCAAGTCCATTGTAGAACAGTTGGGGATACGTACTAGGCCCTTGGCCAACCCCATCCGATTCCAACAAGTAGATGGGACACTAATTGGGGGGGTCCCCCGCCACACAGATCACCGAATTGGTGAAATTGGAAATAGGGCGCCACCATGAATTCCTCAGGTTCATCATCGCCCCAAAAATGCCTGAGACAATCATATTGGGACTTACATGGCTAGACAAGTGGACCCCCACCATAAAGTGGGAAGATGGTTATCGAAAGCTAACCATAGGCATTGGGCCGCTACCCCCCAAAAGCCCTGAGGACCACCTGAAGAAATCCAAATCCCTCAGGGCAGACCATCCCAAGCCGGCGGCTCCTGCAGTCGAGGACTAACTCCCAGGCATCCAGCAGGTGCCAAAAGAATACCGGGAGCTAAAAGGGGTTTTCAATGAAGAAGATTGCAATTATCTTCCCCCTCACCAACCCACTGATTGCGCAATAGAATTTGTGCCAGGGGCAAAGCTCCCAAAACCAAAGAACTGTTATGTTCTTACTAAGTTACAAGTTTCCACTCAGGTCCTGCATTCAAGCAGGAAAAATACTTGAAGCCCATTGGCTGCTTCTCCAGACAGCTCCCTATAAAAGGCAAGCTGTCAGACTGTCTGTTGCTGGTTGCTTGAGTGAGCGAAATAAAAGAGCTGTTCTGAAGTCTGTCTCCTGTGATCCTTGCCCACTATCTAACAGTGGCGATGAGGGTTTGAGACCAGGAGACTGAAGACTAGCCCTCAAGCGCTGCAACCAGCCAGGCAGCACTAGCCACGTCTGCCTTCTCTCATCGGGATGTCTACCTTCCACCCGCTGGCGCCTTTCGACCCTGCCCGTGAAAAATGGGACTCCTACATGCGGCGCTTCGAGTGCTTCCTCGAAGCCAATGATCTGCTGGTTTCGCCCAGTTTGTATGTGTATTTTTGATTCTTCTTACCTAGGTGCAGAATTTTACTTTTCTCCGTGTTAAATTTCATTTTATTGGTTTGGGCCCAGAGTTCGAGTCTGTCGAGGTCCCTCTGGATTTTACGTCTGTCCTCTGGGGTGTTTGCTATTCCTGCCAGCTTGGTGTCATCTGCAAATTTGGTTAGTTCTCCTGCTATTCCCTCATCTAGGTCATTTATGAAGATATTAAAGAGTACTGGGCCTAGGACAGAACCTTGTGGTACCCCACTGCTTACTTCTCTCCATGTGGACTTAGAGCCATTGAGGACTACTTGCTGGGTACAGTTGGCCAGCCAATTGTTAATCCATCTGGTTGTGTAGCTGTCTATCCCGTTTTTTTCTAGCTTATGAAGGATTAGGTTGTGGTCTACTTTGTCAAATGCTTTGCTAAAGCCCAGGTATAGTTTCCATCTAACTATTGCTTCATATAAAGGTGTGTATTCTTATTTCTACCTCTATTCAAATTTCTAATCAGACCATCATTATATTAGAAAAAAAGTATATACTGTATACTAATAATTCCTTTCTATCCATCATCTCCCGTCCGTTTTAATACTTCAATTCTTATTCGTTTTTTGGCTTGCCTCCCATACTCCTCTCTTGGGTCTTTATCTCTATCAACATCTGTATCTTCACCATTCAGACTGAATACTTCTCCCATCTCTATCCTCCTAAGCTGCCAGGTCTCCAGAATATCCACCCAAGACCCTATCTCCCTTTCAAAAGTATCTTCCTGGTTATCAGATTCCATTTTTAAATCTCTTAAAGTGCTTTTCCCTTGGTTTATTTCATCAGTCATTATTATCTTTATCATCTTCTTCCCATCTTCTTGCTTTGTTTGCTGGTTTGTCCATTCTGTCTTTTCTTCCGTTCTTTCTGCTATCTCCTTTCTTTCCTGGACTCTTTGATCTACATTCATCATCAGTTGTAGCATATTTTCTATTTTCCCATATACTGTATGCCTTGCATTAGGTACTTTATCTCTCTGTGATTCTTTTCCATAGTACCCATAATGCTTTGAAACATCAACGCCATTTCTCTTGAAATCTCACTCCTTTCCTCCTGATGGAGCATCTTGTCTTAATTTAATAAGTCTCTCTCTTACTTACTTATTCAGCCTGGGGACTGAAACAATGTGTATTCAGAGTTTATTATTATTATCATTATTATTATTACCAGTACTTACAACTAAGGTCCTTCTAGAGGGCCTTTTATGCTTTTGCTAGCTTATCTCTAAGCTCACAAAGGAAAGTAATTAACTAAGAAGCTGCTTTACATCGCATACAGGAAAAAGGTTATTGGATGCTTCCTAGAAATAAAATAAAATCAAGACTCACCAATTTCTCTGTCCCAGGAAGGATAGATGGCTGCTTCGTTCCCTCTCAGATCCCTACCATTCAATGATCTTCTCTTTCGTAAAAGCACCTTTGAGGTAATGTGTCCAGTCAAAGACAAAAGAAAGGCCCTGAAAAAAATTCCAGGGGTGCACCTGCCTATTCCTTACCTTTCACTGGAAATCATTGCTCCGAGCCAAAATTTCTGCTGGCTGGCAATTCGCCAAATTGAAGGCCAAATATGGCTTTTTCAGGCTTGTGCCTCGGCGTGCATATTTTCCAATGAGACAAACCAAGACAGGAAAATCATTTTATTACAATTTATCAGAATATTCAGACAAAAGGGATTCCTCTCAAACAGGGAACCCCGAACTTTAGCTTACATCCTCTTTTATAGTTAACATAACAAAGAAATCTGAAAGAGGAAAGTTGATTGGACAGGATAATAGCATACATGTTTATTAAAATGAGGTCTGAAGGGGCATAAATTGTAAGGAGAAAGATTGTTTAAAGTTCACAAAAGAGATAAGCCAGACTCCAATTTGTACTAATAAACTTTTCTTATCTGGAGCTAGTCTCCAGCTTGTTTATCAGTTTAGGAATGTTAAAAGCTAATAAATCTGAACATCACTTTAAAAGAGAGAATATCAATCAGATTAAAATATAAAATAACTATTTTAGTTAACAAATTAAAAAAACCCATGTCATTTGCCCTACAGGCATCATTCATGCTTCGACTACAAAAGCTTCTGTGATCAATCAAGCATAGAAAAATCCAGACTTTGAAATGCAACCAAGTCCCTCAAATGCTGAGGCAAGCTCCAAAACATTCCCCTTGCAACCACACACATATTTATTTATTTATTTATTTATTTAGGATTCTTATATGCCGCCCTACTCCCTGGGGACTCAGGGCGGCGTACAACATTTGAAGAACCACTAAACACTATAATTTAAAACAATTTAAAATGCATTTTAAAAACATACAAAATCATACATACATGGGGGAGACCAAGATGAAGTTGTCTCAGAACCCCGCCTGCAGGAAAAGCCATGTCTTCACGGCTTTTCGGAAGGCCAGCAAGGTGGGGACGATTTGTATCTCTGGGGGGAGTTGGTTCCAGAGAGCAGGGGCCCCCACAGAGAAGGCCCTCCCCCTAGGCCCCACCAGTCGACATTGTTTGGTTGACGGGACCTGGAGGAGACCCACTCTGTGGGACTGACCGGTCGAAGGGAAGTATGAGGTAGAATGCGGTCCCGGAGGTAACCTGGTCCTAAGCCATGTAGGGCTTTAAAGATGATAATCAACACCTTGAATTGTACCCGGAGACCGATGGGCAGCCAATGCAGCTGGCGGAGTATAGGTGTTACCTGGGTGTATCTTGAGACACCCACCACAGCACCAGTTGAAGTCTCCGGATACTCTTCAAGGGTAGCCCCATGTAGAGCGCATTACAGTAGTCCAATCGAGAGGTGACAAGTGACCGTGAGTAGAGCCTCCTTCTCCAAGTATGGTCGCAATTGGTGCAACAGGCGAACCTATGCAAAGGCTCCCCTAGCCACAGCTGTAAGATGTTGGTCTAATTTTAGCTGTGGATCTAGGAGAACTCCCAAATTGCGAGCCCGTTCTGAGGGAGTTAATTTTTCTCCCTCAAGAACCAAGGAGGGACAGTCGACATGGTCCTTAGGGGGAAATATCCAGAGCCACTCAGTCTTGTCGGGGTTGAGCTTGAGCCTGTTTCTCCCCATCCAGATCCTGACATCGTCCAGGCATCGGCACATTACATCGACTGCCTCCCTGAATTGAGATGGGGTGGTGATGTACAGCTGGGTGTCATCAGCATACTGTTGAAAACTCACCCCGTGTCTCCAGATGATCTCCCCCAGCGGTTTCATGTAAATGTTAAACAGGATGGGCACCCCACAAGTCAGGGGCCTAGGAGACGACCTCTGCCCTCCTGTTAACACCGACTGCATCCTATCGGCGAGGTAAGAGGAGAACCACCGTAAAACGGTACCTCCCACTCCCAACTCGCCAAGACGATGCAGAAGGATACCATGGTCGATGGTATCGAAAGCCGCTGAGAGGTCAAGTAGCACCAGGATGGAAGAATAACCCCCATCCCGGGCTCGCCAGAGATCATCCATCAGGGCAACCAAGGCAGTTTCTGTACTGTAGCTGCGCCTGAAACCCGATTGAAAGGAATCTAGATGATCAGTTTCCTCCAATAACCGAAGAAGCTGAAAAGCTACCACCTTCTCAACAACTTTACCTATAAAAGGTAAGTTGGAGACCGGATGAAAGTTCTTCAAATCCACTGGATCCAGGGAAGGCTTCTTCAGGAGGGGTCTCACCACCGCAACCTTTAAAGGCTGTGGTACGGATCCCTCCCTAAAAGAAGCGTTGACCACCGCCTGGATCCAGCAACATGCCACCTCCCTGCTGGCCGAAACCAGCCAGGAGGGGCATGGGTCCAATAAACAGGTGGAAGAGCTCATCACACCCACGGCCTTGTCCACGTCATCTGGAGTAGCAGGCTCAAACTCCTCCCACAACACTGGACTAAGACTTGCCCCTGTCAACTCAATGGACTCTGTCCAGCCGGAGTCCAGATTTGACCGGATCTGAGCGACTTTATCCGTCAGAAACTGAGCGAATTCCTCAGCTCTACCGTGCAAGTGTTCCTCGCTCCCCCCTTTAGCAAGGAGGGAGCGACTCACCCTAAACAAGGCGGCTGGGCGAGAATCTGCGGATGCAATAAGAGCGGAAAAATGAGATCGTTTTGCCGCCCCTATCGCCACTAGATAAGACTTAATGAAAGTTCTTAGAAGTGTTCGGTCGGATTCGGTTTTACTGGCTCTCCAGCGTCGCTCCAGACGTCTCTTGTGGCGTTTCATCTCCCGGAGCTCCTCGGTAAACCAGGGAGCTTTCCGGGATCCACTGCCGCGGAGAGGTCACAAAGGCGCAATCCGATCTAACGCCCCTGATGCTGCGGTGTTCCAGGCAGCCACCAGGGCCTCAGACGAATTGTGTACCAGGGTTTCAGGTATTTCCCCAAGTTCCCTCTGGAATCCTTCCGGCTCCATTAGGCGCCTGGGGCGGAACCATCTAGTCGGTCCCGCCTCCCTGCGGGGGAGGAGTGGGGCTGTGAAATCCAACCTCAGTAGGAAATGATCTGACCATGACAACGGGGTGGTGACTATATCCCCTAAGTTCAGATCAGCTCTCCACTGTCCCGAGAGAAACACTAGGTCAAGCGTGTGGCTTCCCTCATGAGTCGGACCCTGGATTACTTGGGTCAGGTCTATGGTTGTCATGGAATCCATGAACTCCTGAGCTGCACCAGAGGTTTCGCCCGCCGAAGGCAGGTTGAAGGCATATACTGACAAGGCATATTCCTTGTCAGTAGTGCAGCACACAGGTAGCCACATGGAAGAGTGTACAAGTGCATACAGACACTCACGAGGGGGGGAGAGAGAGCAAAGGCAGATAGTCCGTGACCCTGGAATGTTTGAAGGATTGCAACTCCCTCTCTCTTCCCCACCAGCCAGTGGGAGAGTTATGGTGCATGGAGTCTAGCAGATGCCTAGCATCTCTTTGAACAGTCAGCCATTTTTCTGAAGCTGGACAGATGAGAAGAGCTCATCCCAGATGATTAATGATGAGCACATTCCCTTCACCATTAAATATCTCTTGCCAAGTAGCTTAAACTTACAATATCTTTAAGGTCAGAAAACTGGGTTCCCCAAGTTCAGGTGCGTCAAACTCAAGGTGCTTAAATATGGGCCGCGGGGTCGGCCTGGAAATATCAAAGGACCGGCCTGCGGTGCCTCTGCTGGCCAAAACGGGCTGCGTGGAGGCCCCACACGGCCCCTGCGCAGTCTGTTTTTGGCCTCCCCGGCCTCCAGCAGCACTCTGCCAGCCGAGAACGGGCTGCACGGAGGCCCCGCACAGCACCCGCACGGACTGGATTGTACTGGTTTACAATTATGTGGCCTCAAGTAAGTGCCTGATCTGGATAGAAAACAAGCAGCATCCTATGTTAATACTACAGTTTAATGCCAGATTTTACACACTGTAGGTCCATTTAATCTACAATCAACAATCTATAATTGACAGCCATTTCTATTTACTATCCTGGAAATTTACCTCTGCTGTTACATCTTGTATTATCATGTTATTTATGCTATTGTATTTTTATTATTAGTTGAATAATAAAAATACAATAGTATAAATAGCTTTTCTGCCTGGAAAAGCAATTTACTATTAAAGAATGGAGTATAAATTTAGAAATAAAAATTTAAGTGGAGTATGAAAAATAAGTAATAAATGTTTGCCAGTAATATCTGGTAGAAGAGATAGGAAAATGGTTATAGTAAAGAACTGTGGAAAGAAAGAAGATAAGTGGAAAAATGCATCTTGAGCCTGTGTCAAACGCCCACCACGGCCACAGCCACCACGGCCACGCCCACCCCCAGCCACACACACACACACACAGCCCTCCGAGGTCAAACACAACCCTGATGCGGCCCTCAATGAAATCGAGTTTGACACCCCTGCCCAAGATGGTTGTAAGACACATTTAATTTAATTTAATTTAATTTAATGGATTTGTATGCCGCCCAACTCCCTAGGGACTCTGGGCGGCTCACAACATGTTCAGATCCATTTCGACAGTACAAATGCAATAAAATACAATAGTTAAAAACATATAACATATAAAAATTAAAAGAGTATCGTCTCGCTTTCACCCCGCCTGCTGGAAGAGCCAAGTTTTTATTGGTTTCCGGAAGGCCAGCAGGGTGGGGATAGTCCTGATCTCCGGGGGAAGCTGGTTCCACAGGGAGGGAGCTCCCACAGAGAAGGCCCTCCCCCTCGGCCCCGCCAACCGACATTGTTTGGTCGATGGGACCTGGAGGAGGCCGACTCTGTGGGCCCTGACCGGTCGTAGGGAGGTATGCGGCAGGATGCGGTCCCGAAGGTAACCTGGCCCTGAGCCATGTAGGGCTTTAAAGGTAACGTCCAACACATTGGAGCCCCAGCACAGGTCTGTGATGAGGCTCCACACAGATGAAGGCCCCACATGGTTGTCCCAAACCATCTTCCATCTCCTATGGGTAAGAGCTTCCCTGACTGAACTCAGGACACTGCAACCATCATAAATATGAGTCAGTTGCCAAGCACCTGAATTTTGATCATTTGACCATGAGAATGCTGCAAAGGTCATAACTGTGAAAAATGGTCAGTTGTAAATTGAGGAACCCACACAACCAGACCTGATTTTATGACTTTTTTTGTGGTGATCATTCAGTGAACACGGCAGTCATTAAGTGAATCGATGTATTCTTATGAGCATTTTTTGTCAAAAATCAACCCAAAAGGCCAGAAACTGTCAAAAAATGTAAATCATGGTCATATGACTGTAGAATACAGCAACTCTTCATAAAGTTTGGTCAATTGCCAACTACCCAAAATGCAGTCGTGTGACTGTGGGGTTATGTGCCGTCATTGGAATTCTATAACCAGGTCATAAATAGTTTTTGGTGGATCCATTGTAATTTAGAATGGTCACTTAACAGTCATTAAAAGCGAGGACTACCTGTATTAGAATCCCTATACTCAGGACTCTGAATGTGAGTAAGGAGCATTAATACCAGGGGCGGGTTCCTAATGTTTTTGCTACCACTCTGTGGGCGTAGCTTATTTTGTGGGTGTGGCTTGCCAGCCATGTGACTGGGTGGGCGTGGCTTGCCGGTCATATATTAGTTATTTCAGAGAGATGTTACTACTATTTTTGCTATTTTATACCTTACATGAAAAGCTTTGCATACAAAGTGCATGTTACACCATGGCAACACAGCAACCTTTATATGCAGAAAATGCTATAGTTAAAAGACAAGCAAATCTCATACAGCATTTTTGGTTTCAGTCATGGATTCCTTAGACGAAAATATTGAGGACTGTTAAAAGAACAGTATCTTTTAACAGTCCTCAATGTTTTCGTCTAAACAATAACAGTATAAAACTGTATAAAATTAACAGTATAAAAGGTTAAGCTTTCGGAAAGCGCCCACTTTGGGAAGCTTTAGGCAAAAGCAAAGGAAAAGTGTCAAATGCGAGCTTCTTATTATTTTCAAGCGAAGGGACGGGGAAAGACTTAATTGTCAGGTTTTCAGTTTTTCCAGGCAAGCAGGCAGTTGACTAAGCAGCTTCCAACGGGATGCAGGAAGAGAAAGAGGAGGCACAAAGAAACTTTCAGGACTTGCTCAGTACAACACACTTCCACTGGGTGCGTTGCTAGAAACCGAGACTTTTGGGGAGAAACCGGGACTTATTCCTCATCTGAATCCTTAGCCTGGATGGGGCGAGGGTCGGTGGGGGGCATACTCACTGGTTCGTGCGGGGCTCATTCAGTGGGATGGCCACCTCCTCTTCTTCATACTCGGGCCCGTCGAGAGAGTCGCCTTCATCCACTGTGCTCAGTCCCCCGGCCGGAAGCGGCGGCTGCGGAGGCGGCGGCAGAGGAGGGAAGCTCCTGCAGTATTAACGGCGATGCCGCCGCCGCTCCTCAGGGACAGGCCTGGAGCCCATCGTGAGCGAGCCCGGGGTTTTCTCCCATCCCGGGCTCATTAAAGGTGGGGAAGGGGTGGGAGGAGCCAGATGGCGGTGGCCTCGGGAGCTTGGCAGCGGCCGGAGAAGCGGGGGGGACATTGCCCACCCGCAACGCAGTCCCCCGCAGCGGGAGCAGCAAGACCGCAGCAGCGGTTCTTCTAGGAGGCTTGTTCACACAAAATTTAATCAAAATCCGTGATGGTCGAGCGGGGCACTTTTCTGAAATCAGTCCGCTTGACATGGAATGACCCAGAAGCTGTCATAGACACTGGTTGCACCAGGTGCCTAATCAGTCTCCCCATAGTCGAACAGCTAGGCATAAAAACAAGGCCCCTAGCATGCCCCATCCGCTTTGAGCAGGTCGATGGAACTTTAATAGGCAGAACTCTGGCCACACTAGTGACAGAGCTTGTCAGACTAGAAATGGGCCGACACCACGAACTCATCTGATTTGTTATCGCCCCAAAAATGACTGAATCCATTATATTGCACCTCATGTGGCTGGACAAATGGGGACCCACCATTACATGGGAGGAAGGCTACAGAAAGTTAAAATTAGGCATTGGGCCACTGCCACCCATCAAACCTGACAGCTGTCAAAAAGCCGCCAGCCCGAACAACGCCAACGAGCCTGAACCGGCAGCCCCAGCCACGGACAAGTTACCAAGCAGCCCACAGGTGCCAAAGGAGTACCGAGACCTATAGGGAGATTTTAGCGAGGAAGACTGCAACTTCCTGCCACCTCAACGCCCAACTGACTGCGTGATCAAATTTGTACCGGGAGCCAAGCTGCCCAAACCAAAGATGTATTCCATGTCTCCCAAAGAAATGGAAGAACTAAGGAAATACATCAATGCCAACCTGGCATGGGGGTTTATCCAACCAGCAAAATCCAAAGTGGCGGGCCCCGTACTATTTAAGGAGAAGAAAGATGGGGGGATGAGGCTTTGCGTTGATTTTCACAGAATTAACGCCATGAGTGTGGAGAACACTTACCCCCTCCCTCTCATGAAGGACATGCTAAATCACTTAGCCAAGGGCAAGGTGTTCACCAAGCTAGACTTAAGAGAAGCCTACTATCGCATAAGAATCAAGGAGGGGGACGAATGGAAAACCACTTTTAACTGCCTGCTTGGTAGCTTCCAGTTCAGAGTTATGCCATTTGGTCTGCAGGGAGCCCCCGCAGTCTTTATGCAACTAATAAATGAAGTGCTACATGAGCACTTGTACAAGGGAGTCCTAGTTTACCTAGATGACATTCTCATATTCAGCGAAGCCCTAGAAGAACACGTAAAGTTAGTGTGGCAAGTACTAAAGAAACTACTACCTGCCAAGCTACACGCGAAGCTGTCAAAATGTGAATTCCACAAAACCTCCCTAGATTACCTAGGTTACCGCATATCAAGCGAAGGGATGGAAATGGACCCTGGGAAAGTGAAAGCTTTAAGAATAAGAGGTTTAAAAGAGAAAAAACATGAAGATTTGAAAGGGAGGATGTTGGAGGCTCTGGTGCATGTGTCAGGAATGACTAAAGAAGAATTGGTCATGCAAATTGATAAGATATACCGTGTTAATTCTTGGATTGCTAAACAAAAACATCTGCCAAGGGACACTGTAATATATTTTACTACAAGGGCGTTACGTAATAAAATCCTACAGGCGACCTTCAAGAATAAGCTTCAGGTAAATGGACAGGAAGTAATGACACTGAAAAAAATTCCTCCTAAAATGCTCAGAGCCAGAAAGGATTATACCTTTCTCGTGGAAGAACTTAAAAAACAGGACCTACAGTACAAATGGGATGCCCCAACGGGGATAGTGGTGAGATATTTCGAAAAGAGATACCGGCTCAACATGATAATGAAAGCTACTGATTTTTATGTTAAAGTTTTAAAGGCCGATATATCCAAAATTCCAGAAGGAAGAAGCATGAAAGCAACAGAAGAGAGAAAGGAGAGTCATCGATAGTTGTTCAAACGGAAAGAGCTTTGATGATTCAAGGTGATTTACAGAGCCAGAGAGATGTTTATAATGTGGAAAAGGAGACAGAGGATCAGAGTCAGACAAGAGTAGAGCTGACAAATCAAAAATTGCCAAGCTACAAAAGGCTGCAAAAACCAGATTCAAAATTCGATCGAGAGGAAGGAACGATTAGAGTTTGGTGCTAGTGTGGGACGTTATAGGACAGATGGAGAGATGAACGAAAATTAACATTTTGCAGTAAGAAGATTATTGAGGAAATGATTTTGATGGTTGTGTTTTTCTTTTTTCTTTTGCTTTGTCTTTGTCTTTCCTTCTTCTTTTTATTACTATATCTTAAAATAATTAAAGATTTAGAATTTTTGTGAAATTAGTAACTTGATATATTGTAATGTTAGGTTATTAATAATGTGTTTGACTCTAAGATTAAGTTTAAAATTTTCTGAGTTATAAGGGGTTAAAGAAATCTAGAAATATTGGAATTAACATTTTATTAGAATATTTTAAATCTTTATGTATATTGAAGAGGTATAATGAAGAAGGAAGTTTTACTTAATATTTATTTAATATTTACTAAATTTTTACTTAATATTGAGGAAATGATGTTGATGGTTGTAACTGAATGAAATGGTGAAAGAAAGATTTCTTCTTTTTTTCTTTTTTCTTTTTTCTTTTTATTATTATACTAGATTATACAAAGATTATATAAAGGAAAGATATTTAGTGGAGTAAATTAGCAGCCTGAGATATTGAAATGATGTTTGTTTAACAATATGCTTGATTCTTAGATTATGCTTAAAAAGTTTTGAACAAGGAGTTAAAGATTTAAAGAAATGTGGAAATTAAGAATTTTTTAGTATAATTTAAATTTATTTTAATGAATATTATGCCCTGTGCTTTTTCTGGGAAGTCGGGGGTGGGTGGGTGAGAGGGGGGGAGGGGGAGGGGGGAAGGGGGGGAGAAAAAGAGAAAAATGTTTGTACTTTGTACTAATAAAACTTTTTGAATTAAAATAAAGAAACTACTACCTGCCAAGCTACACGCGAAGCTGTCAAAATGTGAATTCCACAAAACCTCCCTAGATTACCTAGGTTACCGCATATCAAGCGAAGGGATGGAAATGGACCCTGGGAAAGTGAAAGCAGTGCTAGACTGGCAACCCCCACGCACTCGCAAACAGCTTCAAAGCTTCCAAGGATTTGCAAACTTTTACAGGCAGTTCATCCCCTCGTTCGCAGAAGTTGCTCTCCCCGACAGAATTACTGAAAACTGGGCCTCCATCTACTAAGCCACAGTCAAATCAACCGCTTGCCTGGTCGATGGACTGCCAAAGAGCTTTTGAAAAATTAAAACAACTCTTTGACGAGGAGCCCATCCTCCAACCTCCAGTCCTAGAAAAGCAGTTCATCGTCCAGGCAGACGCTAGTGACGTAGCTGTAGCTGCTGTACTTTTACAAGAGAACCCACAGGGACAACTATTGCCTTGTGCATATGTCTAAAAAACTAACAGACATCGAGAGGAGGTGGGCTATTTGGGAGAAAGAAGCCTACGCAGTCCGCTGGGCCCTCCTCTCATGGCGACATTTTCTTGAAGGGAGTAAGGTGCCTTTCAAGGTCTGGACTGATCACAAAAACCTCAAAGCCCTGAAAACCCCTAGGAAGCTGTCTCCTAAACAAATCCACTGGGCGCAGTACTTCAGAAAATTCAATTTTGAGCTGAAGTACATTCCAGCGTGGAAGAATCTACTTGCTGATGCCCTGTCAAGGAAACCCCAGTTTGACAGCCACCGGGAGGAAGTCGTCCATGCCATCATTCCCCCAGCACAACGAGCCGCACAAGTTACCACCAGAGGCCAAGCCAGGCGAACCCCTCGCCCTGCACAAGACAAACTAACAGCAGCGCTAAAAACAGCGCTTCCAGCCAACCCTTGGCTCTTGGACAATAAAGACATAATGACTATGAGGGATAGGCTAGCATGGAAGGGTTCTAAGCTGTATGTCCCAGCTAGCTTAAGACTGGAAGTGCTGCAGCACAGCCATGACTCAAAGCTAGCCAGTCATTTCGGATTCCTGAAAACTCTGCACTTGGCTAGGAGGCAATTCTGGTGGCTGAAAATGAAAGCAGATGTGGAGGACTATGTAAAGAGCTGTGCCACTTGTGCGGCCATGAAGATGAGACCAGAAAAAAACCCTGGACTCCTTCAACAAGTAGCAAGCCCCAGCAGACCTTGGGAGGAGATCATGATGGATTTTATAGTCGAACTGCCAGAGAGTGGCAGAAACACAGTGATTTGGACAGTAATCGTCTTATTTTCTAAGCAAGCCCATTTCACTGCTTGCTCCGGACTACCCTCGGTGAAGAAACTGGCAAAAATGTTCATCAAACAGATCTACCGACTGCATGGAATACACCGCAGGGTGATATCAGACCGAGGAGTCCAATTCACTGCTAAATTTTGGAGAGAGTTCCTCAGATCAGTCGGATCCACCCAGGGACTTAGCTCAACTTTTCATCTGAGTACGAATGGCGCGGTAGAGAGAACGAACGCAATGGTGGAACAATATATAAGATGCTATGTAGATTATCAACAGGAAAACTGAGCGGACCTATTACCATTTGCAGAAGTGGCCTACAACAACGCAGTGCATAGCAGCACCGGACTGACCCCTTTCCAGGTCACAAGCGGCATGGATTTTGTCCCCATGCCCGAACTACCCAGAGAGCCACCATCCTCCATGACATTGACTGATTGGATGGAATAGCTAAAGAAAGGGTGGTGTTGTGTCCCAGCACAGCAACCCACAGAAAAACACACACACAACTGTTTGCTACAAAAGCAAAGGGGTCTTTTTTACTAATGAAGATGCTTAGTAAAAGCGCAGGGGTTTAAAGTCCAGAAACAAACATAAAGAGAGTCTCGGGGAATAAAGTTCCTTTGTCTCTTCGTGAGTTATTAGCCAAAGTTCAAATGTCCAAAACAAATACGCAATTAAGTCTTCTTATCTCTCACTCACTCGAGTTGGCTGGAATCCCAGAAATAAGCATTCCAGAAGCTGCTATTTCCAAACACAGGACTCAAAACAGGAACGCCGATGCAAAGGACTCTGAAGTGCTGATCACAGGTGTTGCTTCCAGCACCAAGTGCTGAGTGCACCAGTCTTAAATAGCCTGAGGGCGTGGCCCATTAGCCCTCAGCTCTACCTGCGAGGAGACCTCCGGCTGTAAAGCCAATCCTGTCTGCTGGCTGTTCTGCGAGCCCTAGCATCCAGCAGAGGCTCCTCCTCCTCTGATGACTCACTCTGCACCAGCTGAGAAGGTGCAGAAGGCCCTGGCTGGTCTGCCTCCTCTGGCACTGAGTCCTCATCGCTGTCAGACTCAGGTGCCAGGTACACAGGGTGATAGTGCTGCGCCACGGTCGGCTCTAGGTCCTCCGGATCCTCGACCAGCTGCACGGGACGCGGGCAAGCCACAACAGGTGGGAGAACACAAAGAAAGCACTAGCAGATGCCGCAGAAGCATACAAAAAACAGGCGGACAAGCACCGATCTCTCCAACCTCTTTCCGTGTGGGAGATCGGGTTTTCCTGTCAACTAAATATATAAGATTGAAACTACCCAGTAAAAAGCTAGCACCTAAGTTTTTAGGTCCTTTCCCCATAGTGAAAGTAATTAACCCAGTAACAGTTCAGCTTAGCCTCCCACGTATATTAGGGAAAATACATCCTGTCTTTCATTGCAGCTTGCTGAAACCAGCATTCGGGTCAAGGTTAAGACCACAGACCCGACCCGCTCCTAAGCCTATAGTAGTACAAGGGGAAACCCATTATGAAGTGCAAAAAGTACTAGACTCTAGATTATTTAGAGGCAGATTACAATACTTGGTTCATTGGAAGGGGTACCCTTTGTCTGAGGCTACTTGGGTAAAAAGCTGGGATGTGAAAGCAGATAGGTTAGTAAAGCAATTCCATGATAAGTATCCTGATAAGCCCAAAAGTCCCCCTAGGGGGGAAGGGATGGTTAGGTCATACTGGTTAACCCTCTTCTGTTGCTCTCTTTTTTTTTTAATTCAAAAAGTTTTATAAGTACAAAGTACAAACATTTTTCATTTTTCTCCCCCCCTTCCCCCCTAACCCCAACCCACCCCCTTCCCTTCCCCCCTCCCCCCCCGGACTTCCCAGAGAAAGTACAGGGCATAATATTCAATAAAATAAATTTAAATTAAGTTAAAACAAGTTCTTAATTTCCACATTTTTAAAAAATCTTTAACTCCGAATTTTTCAAGACTGTTCAAAACGTAATCAGAAGAAGGATAAAAATAATAAAAAATAAAGAAAATAAGAAATTAAAAAGAAAGATAAACAAGTAAAAAGAAAGAAAAAACATTATATTAATACATCATACACCATCTCATACTATACTTTACATGTCTAAACCTCCATCTTTTATATAATCTACATATAAACTAATAATAATAGAAAAGAAAGAAAGAAAAAAATAAAAAATAAAAATAAAAGAGAAGCAAAGGTAAACCTTTCCTCCCCCTTTCAATCAGCCTCAACGCACATTTCTTCCAAACAAAACAAAACTTAAGTAAATATTACATAAACAATAACGAAACATTAAATATTTATACCTAATCAAAATACCTCAATATTTAAAATATTCTGTCAAATTGTTTATTCCCATATTTTAAAAAATAATCCCTTATACCTCAAAAACCTTAAACTTAATCATAGAATCAAACACAATATTAATAACATAATATTACAATATGTCAAAGTATCAGCTTCAAGATATATTATATATATATATATATATATATATATATATATATATATATATATATATATATATATATATATATTAATAATAATAAAAAATGAAAAAAAAGAATAAGAACTAACCCCTTATACCTCAAAGACCTTAGACTTGATCCTAAAATCAAACAAGATATTAATAACGTAATATTACAATATATCAAATTATTGGCTTCAAAATATATTATATATATATATATTAATAATAAAAGTAAAAAATAATCAAAAAAAGAACTACCATCAAAAAATATTAATAACGATAATAATAATAATAATAAAAAGAGAAAATATAGGGGGGAAAAACAATCCTGTTAGTCTTTCCATCCATCCTATAGATTTCAACACTGCCTCCTTCTGTCGCTTGACAATTTTGGATCTGTCGGTTCGCCTCCCATCTGACCCCGATCCTCCGTCTCCTTTTCCACGTCGCAAACATCTATCTGGCTCTGCCAATCACTTTGGATCTCTGAAGCTGTTTTGGTTTGAACAAAAATAAATGGCTTTTTCTCCTCCTCCTCTATTTCTTTCATGCTTCTTTCCTCTGGAATTTTGGATGCATCAGCTTTTAAAACATTGACATAAAAATCAATAGCTTTCTTTATCGTGTTAAGCCGGTATCTTTTTCCCAAAAATTTCACAACTACTCCTGTTGGCGCATCCCATTTATATTGTAAATTTCGTTTTTTAAACTCATCAATCAAGAAGGCATAATCTTTTCTGGCTTTAAGCATTTTAGAAGGAATTTCTTTCCATATCATTATTTCCTGGCCATTTACCTGAAGATTGTTCTTGAAAGTCGCCTGTGTAATTTTATTCCGTAAAGCTCTTGTGGTAAAATATATTACAATATCCCTTGGCAGATGTTTCTGCTTTGCATACCAAGAATTAACGCTATATATCTTATCAATTTGCATAGCCAATTCCTCTTTTGACATTCCAGACACCTGCTCCAGGGCCTCCACCATCCTTCCTTTCAAATTTTCATATCTTCCCTCTTTCAAACCCCTCACCCTTATAGCAAATTCCATATTTCTGAATTGAGACATTAACACCTCTGTTTCAAAATTTGCAATGTCATTTTGAATCTTGTCTATGTATTCCCCCGAAGTTATCAGGGCTTGTTTATTTTTTTCCAAATCATTCTCCAAAACTTCCGTATTTGTTGCTAGTCCTTTACAAACTGCCAACACATCCGCCCTCATTTGTAGATCCATCTTCTTTAAAGCAGCCTGCATTTTTTCATCTATTTCTTTGATTTTTAAATTAAATTCCGAAACCAGTTCATTTTTCATAATTTTCAAAGTATTAAATAAATTGTCAGGTGTTAAAGACTGTGAGGGTGTTGAATCAGAAGTAAATTGCATTTTTGAGATATGGCCAGAGGAATACTCAGTTCTTTTTTGCAAAACATTCTTTCCAGGTTTAGAAGCCATTTCAGTATTTCCAGAGGAGTACAAAGAAAAAACCAGATCTCTACTTAGCAAAGTTCTTTCCAAATCCAAAGCCAGTTAATCTTTTATTTTTTATAAAAGTATAAATTGTTATTTTAATCCAAGATCAGGAAACAAAAAGAGAAGAAATCAATTCTCAGGATCAGAAGTTTCCATAGGAAAAAAAAACTGGTAACAAAACGAAAATCACTTTCACTTCCACACCCAAATCTCCGATCGCCATATTGTTGCCAATTGCTTGTTAAGCTACTTTGTTACTTTCCAAAGTGAAAGTCAGCGGTGGAATTAAAGTCACAAATTCGATACTTGCCCTTCAGAACTCCTGCCTTTCTCTGGCTGCTTTCTTTGAAGTTAAAATAATTATACCTTCCATTGTCAAAGCAGCGGTGGTCATGGCATCTTGCTCCACTTTTAAAGCGGAGGTTTCCAGCTTCCCGGAGAAACAGACAGACAGACATAATCCTTGGGAGGCAATATCCATAGCCACTCGGTCTTGTCAGGGTTGAGTTTGAGCCGGTTCATCCCCATCCAGACCCTAACATCATCCAGGCAACGGCCCATTACGTCCACTGCTTCCCTGAATTGAGACGGGGTGTAGATGTACAACTGGGTATCATCAGCATACTGCTGATACCTCACCCCGTGTCGTCGGCTGATCTCACCCAGTGGTTTCATGTAGATGTTAAACAGGAAGGGATACTTCCCTTCGACCGGTCAGGTCCCACAGAGTGGGTCTCCTCCAGGTCCCGTCAGCCAAACAATGCCGACTGGCGGGGCCTAGGGGGAGGGCCTTCTCTGTAGGGGCCCCTGTTCTCTGGAACCAACTACCCCCAGAGATCCAAATTATCCCCACCCTGCTGGCCTTCCGAAAAGCCATTAAGACATGGCTCTTCCTGCAGGCGGGGTTATGAGACAATTTACTTCTTAGTAACCATACGTATGTATGGTTGTTGTATGTTTTTTAATAAATTCTTTCTTAAATTGTTATTAAATCTTTTATATTGTTTAGTGGTTCTTGACATGTTGTACGCTGCCCTGAGTCCCCAGGGAGTAGGGCGGCATATAAGAACTCTAAAATAATAAATAATAATAGTAGCCTTCTCGGCTGTTCCAGAAAGTCGCAGGGCTGTCTGACGTCATCAGTATGCATCCATGCTGTCACCCGATCACAGTAGCAAGCCCTCACAGCCCGGATATCAGGTTACAGCCCGTTCCCCCAGTGCGAATGACAGCTCCGGGCTGGCAGGCTCACTGGAGCTGACATGCAGCCCCCCTACCATGGAGACAGCATCTGGAAGATAGAAATCAGAGTGAACCTCAAGTTGACATGCTCCCTCCCTGCCCAGTTTGGTTGGGTGCTGTCGATGGAACTTGGCTATTAGTTTGGGAGCTTGAATGTCCTCTTTCTTAATCCACATGGACTCCGCAAGAGGATATCCTTTCCATAGTACTAAATACTGTAATCTACCCCAATGCCGTCGTGAATCTAGTGTCCTCTGCACTTCATAATGCTGTTCGCCGCCTATGATGATTGGTGGAGGCGGTCGGATAGGGGCTTCTCGGATTTCAGCTGTATGAACGGGACGAAGTAAACTACAGTGGAATACCAGGTGGACTTTTCCTAACAACCAGGGTAGTTTTACCTGTACTGTTACCGGGTTAACAATCTGCACAATAGGAAATGGTCCTATGAACTTTGGACCCAGTTTTTTACAGGGTACTTTTAATTTCAAATATTTGGTAGATAAATATACAGGCTGTCCCACATGGAAAGGAGGTTGTAATGACCTTTTCTTATCTGCATAATATTTATAATCCATGGCAGCATGTTGTAATGCCTCTTTCACCTCTGTCCATACTCCTTGGAGTTGTGTCATCCAACCCTGTAACCCCTTATCTGTGGGAACTACCTGGGGGCACTCTGGTATCGGCACAAAGTCCCAACCAGTGGCCATCTGAAGGGGAGTGAACCCAGTATTAGAATGAACAGTACTGGGTGAGACTGTTGACCCGAATACTCCCAGAATTCCTGAGCTCGCATGATTGGCTCAGGAATTCTGGGAGTTGAAGTCCACAAGTCATAGAAGAGCCAACTTTGTCGCTTCGTTTCGTCACTGCCAAAGTTTGACTTCGAATTGCGCACGCTCTCCAGAATTATGCAGGAAGAAGGGGATCGGACAATAAGAAGGTTGGAATCATTTTCGCTCGCTAAATTTTAGCGAGCGAAAGTGATTCCGACCTTCTTATTGTCCGATCTCCTTCTTCCTGCATAATAAGTGTCAGCCTTTTCTGTCCGTTGGATTATTGCAATGCGCCACTTGCAATCATCCAATGCGCCACGTTTGGCGCATGCGCCACGGTTTGGCCACCCCTGCTTTAGATGTTCAAATGACTGTTGGCACTTTGCCATCCACTGAATCGGACAGCTTGGTCGTGGCTTCTTGTTCAGGTGTTTAGTCTTTAATAGGTCAGTAAGCAGCAACGCCACCTTAGCAAAAGATGGGATAAACTGCCTATAAAAATTGGCGAACCCTAAAAAGCTTTGGAGCTGTTTTCACATTCTCGGTGCCTGCCAGTCCAACACAGCCTTTACTTTCATCGGGTCCATCTGCACCCCTTGATGTGATATCCGAAATCCCAAATAGTCCAAGTGTTCCCGATGGAATTCGCACTTGGACAATTTCACATACAGATGCGATGCTAATAATTTCTTAAGTACCTGACGTATTAAGGCAACGTGTTCTTCCATTTTGCGAGTATATATCAGTATATCACAAAATATACAAGTACCCCATTGTATAGGTGTTCATGCAATACTTCGTTAATAAACTGCATGAACACGGCCGGCACTTCCTGTAAACCAGTGGTTCCCAAACTTTTTCAGTCCACTGCCCCCTTGGTACTACAAACTCATCCTCACTGCCCCACACCCCCACCCCCTTCAGGTGGGCATGGCTTGGTGGTCAGGTGACTGGGTGGGCATGGCCAACTTGTAAAATGTGGTGAAATTCACTTAACAATGCTCTTGCTTAGCAAGCAAAATTTTGGGCTCAATTGTGGTCATAAGTCTTTCTTTCTTTCTTTCTTTCTTTCTTTCTTTCTTTCTTTCTTTCTTTCTTTCTTTCTTTCTCGTTTTTTCTTTCTTTCTTCTTTCTTTCTTTCTTCCCTCCCTCCTTCCTTTCTTTTTCTATCTGTCTTCCTTCCTTCCTTCCTACCATCTTTCTTTCTTTCCTTTCTGTCTGTCTTTCTTCCTACCTACCATCTTTCTTTCTTTCTGTCTGTCTGTCTTCCTTCCTTCCTTCCTACCATCTTTCTTTTTTCTTTCTTTTGTCTTCCTACCATCTTTCTTTATTTCCTTTCTTTGTCTGTCTTCCTTCCTTCCTTCCTACCATCTTTCTTTCTTTCTTTCTTTCTTTCTCTTTCTCTCTTTCTCTTTCTTTCTCTTTCTCTCTTTCTTTCTTTCTTTTTTCTTTCTTTCTTTCTTTTTCTTCTTCCTTCCTTCCTTCCTTCCTTCCCTTCCCTTCCCTTCCTGTCTGTCTTCCTTTCTACCCTCTTTCTTTCTCTCTCTGTCTGTCTGCCTGTCTGTCTTTCTTGCTTCCTACCATCTTCCTTTCCTTCCCTTTCCTTCTTTCCTTTCCTTTCTTTTCCTTTCTTCTCTTTCTTTTCTTTCTTTCTTTCTTCTTTCTTTCTTTCTTTCTTTTTCTCTTTCTTTCTTCACTTCCCTATCCCTCCCTTTCTTTTCCTTCCTTCCTTCCTTCCTTCCTTCCTTCCTTCCTTCCTTCCTTCCTTCCTTCCTTCCTTCCTTCCTTCCTTCCTTCCTTCCTTCCTTCCTTCCTTCCTGTCAAGAGTATTGTCAGGGTTGCTGTGACTGTTAGATTAGTTACAAACTACAAAGATTTAAACAGGCCAAACTCTGCCTTGCAATTAACTATAAGCCTTCCCGCCCTAGTTAATTGCTTACTGATTTACTATATAAGTGGGAGCCTGCTGCCTGCTATTAGCTGCTGCCGCCCTATGAGAGCAAACCAAGAGCTGAGTAAGCCAGAGAAGATGAGCTGAAACAAGTCACTGAATGCCTGAGCTTAAGAGCTGGAGCTCAGAGCCAGAAAGCCAGAGAGAAGAGAGAAGAAAGCTTGCCTTTGCTGAACTGAGTATGCAAGCTAGTTTGTGCCTGCAAGCTAGCATCTGCTGTTGCTGCTGCTGCTGGAGCTACGACCAAGAGGGAGAGTTGAAGAACTGCCCTGCCAGGAGCTTCAAGCCACGATGCTGATTAGATCATCTCTACAGGTGATTGACTTAGGACTCTCTCACTCACCATTGCTGAGAAGCCTACTTGCCGCTTTCCACTGCCTCAATGATGTATCAATCCTGAACCTACTTAGTATTGTGTTAGTTTTTCCTTTCCCTTTGGAAAGGGTTAAGAGGACTGGTTTCAGTATTGCAGGAGAGGAATTTAGGGAGACGGCCTGGCTTCAGCTAGTGAAGACAAAGTGTTTGTTAGTTGATGTGTTTTAAAGACATAAGTCCTTTTTAATGTTTTTAGTAAAGTATATTTTTACAAGACTCCTCTGTCAGTTTTATTTCAGCCCTAGTGCGTTTGCATGTGAACAGGTTCACGGTTCGTTGGTACAAACCTCACCCCCACGTAACCCTTCCTTCCTTCCTTCCTTCCTACAATCTTTCTTTCTTTCCTTTCTTTCTGTCTGTCTTCCTTCCTTCCTACCATCTCTTTGTCTGTCTTCCTTCCTTCCTTCTTACAATCTGTCTGTCTGTCTGCCTTCCTTCCTTCCTTCCTTCCTACCATCTTCCTTCCTTCCTTCCTTCCTTCCTTCCTTCCTTCCTTCCTTCTCTCCCTCCCTCCCTCCCCCCTCTTCCTTCCTTCCTTCCTTCCTACAATCTTTCTTTCTTTCCTTTCTTTCTTTCTGTCTTCCTTCCTTCCTTCCTTCCTTCACCCTGCAAACCAATCCCCACTGGGGCTCCTTTCTCCCTCGCCCAGCCCTCTTCCAAGACACAGAGTCCTGGAAGAGAAACCTGGAAGAGCATCGCACTTCAAGGTCCCGGCTGGGGGTCGCTCCCGGGGGAACTGCGCCAAGCGGGGTAGGTGGGTAAGCTGCTCTCCTCCCCTCCCCTCGGAGGAAGGAGCCTCTGTTGCCGTCTCCCGCGGGGCTCCAGCCACCCGACTGAGTCCCCGACCACGGCGCCAGCAGGGTTAACACGCGTGGCTGGGAAGGAGAGAGCATGCTACCGCTGCCACCGCTGCCGCCGCTGCTATCGCCACTCCGGCATGTCCTTCGTGGCTGCACCGGGGAGCCCGCGTCCTGGCCAGCGATGGAGACGCTGCCATGACAACCCATCGGTGGGCGCACACGGGATGGACCGCGGAGCAGAGGCACCCGGCGAGCGAGGCGAGAGGCGCGGGGATGCCAGAAGTGGCGGCATCGGCGGCAGGCTCCTGCCCGCATCTCCTGCCTGCCTCTTTCCTTAAGCCGCCGGCTGGCGGTGGCGGACGCAGCCTTCCCAGGAGCGGAGCTGGACAAGCCCGGACAGCCGAGGAGACCAAAATGCAGGGCGGCCTCAGGGCTCCGGGGTACCTTCGGCCGCTTGGCTGGAGAACGAGGGACTGCGCATGCGGAGGGAAAGAGCCCCAGCCACGGCACCTCCTGTTTCCTTTGGCTGCACTTCCCGAAGCGCCCCGCTACTCCTCGCTCGCGGAAGGGACTCTGCCTTGCACGCATCCTCCTGCCTGCCTCCTTGGTGGTAACCGCGCTCCAGCAGTGTCGCCTCCCCTGTCCCACAAAGGTCCCACAAAGGTCCCGGAGCCGAAGCTGGGAAAGTGAGAGGGGTGGCGGCGGCCGGGCTGGGCTGGACGCCGACCTCAGAAGACAAGCGGGCATGGGGGACTGCCAGGAAGGCTGCATGGAAGGCCTCCAAGCATGGCAGGGCTGCGGGGTAGTAGGGTGTTATCCCCCTTCGCCACTGCCCTGACATGCTTTCCTGCCTTCCACGTGGCCTTCTCCTTGCCTGCCTTTGCAAGCTGGCCACAGGGACACCAGGAAGGCCCCATGGAAGGCAAGAAAGCATGTCAGGGCTGCAGGCCACGGGGAATGGAGTAGGAAAGGCAGGCTGGGATGGTGGGGGGTTGCAGGGGCAGCTAGGTGGGCCACTTCGCAGGCTTACATGGCAGACAGATCAGGGGTGCAGCGCTTCAGGCAGGCAAGCTGCAGAGCAGAGACTGAGCGGGGCAGGGCGAGCGAGAGAGCAGCGACCGAGGCGTTGGTGAGGCGCTGGCGAGGCGAGGTGTTGGCGAAGCGAGTGCCCATGTCGCAAAGGGGAACAACTTATATAGGCCGGGGGTGGGGTGGGTGGGCCGGAAGCGCCGTGTGGTGGGAAAAGCGGCGAGCGGGCGATTGGGTGCACATGGGCGGCAGGGGTGCGGGGACAGGACTGGTTTGGGGGCGTGCCAGCCAGCTGTCACTACCGGTATGGCAAACCACCTGCCGCCCCCCTAGCCCCTCTTAGTGCCCCCTGCTGCCACCCTTGCCTCTTAGCGCCCCCCTAAGTCATCCCACCGCCCCCCACGGGGCGGTACCGCCCACTTTGGGAACCACTGCTGTAAACCAGTGGTTCCCAAACTTTTTCAGTCCACCGCCCCCTTGGTGCTACAAACTCATCCTCACTGCCCCCCACCCCCACCCCCTTCAGTGCATGACATGGAACTGATAGCTCCCTATGGGACAATTAAAAGCTGTTTTCCACTCATCACCCGCTTTCACCCTCACCCTGTAATATGTGTTGTGGCCCGTCTGCGTCCCGCGCAGCTGGTCACGGATCCCGAGTACCGAGAGGCAATTGTGGCGCGCTACCATCGGCCCGTGCACCTGGTAGTCCGATAGCGAGGAGGTCAGAGAGGACTCGGTGTCAGAGGCTGAAAGGCAACCAGGGCCTTCTGCACCTCCCGGGGTGCACATGAGTGACTGAGGAGAAGAGGAGGAGCCTCTTTTTGATGCTAAGGCACTCAGGACTGTTAGCAGGCAAGAGTGGCTACACAAGAGGAGGCCTCGTGAGTAGAGCTGCAGGCTAATTGGCCATGCCCTTAGACTATTTAAGGCTTAGCCATGCCAAGCTTCAGGGCAGGAGACAACATCGTTCGTTCCAATGTCTGGTCTTGTTCTTTGAAACTCTTGTTCGGCTTTTGATTTCAAACGGCATTTCTTCTTCTGCTAATGACCTCCGGGCTTTCTGCCAACCTTCGTAAGTTCAAGTGACTGATATCTGATAGACTAATTTGTTGGACTGCTTGCTGTGTTTTGGGCTTGGACTCTGTCCAGTTGTTAAGACGTTAATTAACAGTTGGTGTACCGAAAGGACTTATGATTTCATGAACTTTAAACAGAGACAACTGCTAAGAAAGTATTAGTAGTAAACAACTTGTGTTTGAGAACAGTTTGTGTGTGTGTATTTCTTGTGGGACTCAATGCTGGGGCAGAACAATATGCTTCCCTGAGGTCCAACTTAGTAAACACCCGACTTTCCGCTAACTGAGCTAGCATATCAGACATCAGGGGTAAGGGATACAAATGTTCCACACAGACAGCATTAATACCCCGGAAATCTACACACAGATGCAACCCGCCATCCTTTTTCTCCCAGAAGAGAACGGGCGCTATCACCCTCGACCTGGCCGGTTGGATAAAACCCCGTTTTAAGTTCTTGTCGATATAGGCCCTCATCTCAGCCAACTCCTGGGGGGGGGGGTGTCATTGAATACATTTTCTGTTTCGGAAGTGTGGCTCCAGGGAGGATCTCAACGCCACAGTCCGTCTTCCGATGGGAAGGTAAGATGTCACACTCCCTTTCCCTGAAAACTTCTTTTAAATCGGCATACACCTCTGGATATGCTGACTCGGTTGTTGTCTTCATTAAGTCCGTAAAGGACTTTTCATGAGAAGGTGGGGTGGGGCCGAGACCTATCCGTATATTTCTGCAAACACCCCCTCCCCAAATTGTGGGGCCCCATTTATCCAGCCACGCTAACCCTAGAACGACTTCCTCAGTTATACCTGGCACCACTACGAAATGCAGTGTTTCTCGATGTAGGCCTATTTCCAGGGTTACTCGTTGTGTGACGTGCGTAGCAGGACGTCCACCTAACAATGAGCCGTCCATCTGTTCGAAACGAAATGGTCGTTCCAGTTTCCGAAGTACCACCCCTAATTCCTTGGCCACGGCTGCACTCATCAAACATCTTGTACAACCTGAATCTATCAGTGTCGTGCAAGCCCTTTGTCTCCCTGCCACCTCCACCACTACCAGTATCACAAAGGGCCTTACCGGCACACTCACCATTGGGTCGGCTTCTCGGTCCTCTTTGCTGCCACTATTAGTACTATTCTCAAGCAGCTCAGTCTCCTCTTTGACCGGGGTTATCTGAGTTGTTTGCTGCACCCCCCTGGTCTTGTCTGGAGTGGCCTTAAAGCTCTTGGAAGCAGTACCATCTTGTGGGTTGATCTTTTCAACAGGCTTCTGAGGACTTGCTTCTGGACACTCCGCCGCCCTATGTCCCTGCTTCCCACAGTGAAAACATGTTAGCGGTGGTCTCATGGTGGAAACCTCGGTCACAGGCATTAGTGGCACTCTCACAGGCGTGGACTGAACTCTCAGAAGGGCGCCAAGGGCCCGAACAGGTGGTCGCTGAGATCTTACAGGCCACTCACGTCTTGTTCGATCATCACGGAACTCGAGGTCCAGTTCTGTGGCAGCTTGGTACCAGTCTATCAGTCTGTGAGGGAGGCCCCGACACATGCAGTCTTGTCACAATATCATATCCAAACCGGACTTGAAATGATACACTATCAGGTGTTCCGGCCAGCCCCGCACTTTACCAGCTAGGCGCCAAAATTCTCTGATGTAGTCAGTTACTGGTCTCCCTCGTTGCCTGGCAGCTAATAATTCCTCTTCTGCCTGCTGTGCCCTAGTATTATCCTCAAAACATTCTTGCAATGCTGCCAGGAACGGACCCAAATCCCCAAATTCTGCTGCATGTTCACCATACAGGTCTGCTACCCACTCAGAGGCTTCCCCTTCCATAACAGCAGCTACTGCCATAACTCTGTCCCATTGGGAAGTGTATAGATGGCCATAACAGTCCATATGATTTAGGACCTGGCCCAGGAAAAGGGCCACCTTCTCGGGACTACCATCAAACGATGCCTTCAGCGTTGGAGGGTCCCATCGACCCCATGTGTTGGGGGCATATCCCTCTGGTGGCCTGGTTTGGGCTTGGGGGTTATGGGCCCCATACACTGGGGCAATGTCTTCATGCGGTGCTCCGTGCAGGTGCCTGGTGGGCCATGGCATCTCCATTGGGCTAGGGGCCACCCCTCCCTGCCTCCCGACCCCCGTAGGTATTGTTCACTCGAGGTGTGGCTGCATTGAACTGACTGCCAGCTTACGACCTTCGTGGTCCACATAGGGCCTACAGGTTCTGGGTGTCTCCAGCCCTCTCCTCGCCCCTGGTTTTCAAAGCCAACAGCACCATACATCTCCTGTAATATCTCTATCGTCTGGGAGCCCACAGCAGTTGAGTAACTCCAATCATCATCAGATATCTTTCTCTCCCTCCATTGGGTAAAGTGTAAGCTGAGGTGGAGAGGATCTGTATACTCCAGCCCTTTTGGCCCAAGCGCCGGTCACCAGCCAACCCTTGCCCAGGAACAGGCTGCTCTTGCCCTGCTACTAGAGCCTGTCCTGCCTGTCCTGTCAAGCGCTCCTTTGGCCTTACTACTAGGGACTCCTCCCCAGCTGGCCCAGGCAAAGCCTCCAGCACGGTAACCATCGTGGCCACAGACTCCTCTAATTCTGCAGTTTCCATCGCCGGTTCCATACCTTCAGCCATGAGAATGGTGAGCTCTGACAATCTGTCAGGCTCCGGTCGAGTAATAAAGAATCCATACGCAATCCTGGCTTGTAATAAGTTCTTTTACTCCTCCAACGGCACGAACTGACAAACACTATCAATTGCAAAGTGTAATTTTTGTCAGAGCTACCTACTCCGTGCTCCCCACCACCTTTATACTACCCCCGCCACACCCCAGCGGTTAATTCTTATCCAATCCCTTCGCTGGGCTTGCAATCAGTTGAGGCTTGTGAATAGCCTTCTTGGCTGTTCCAGAAAGTTGCAGGGCTGTCTGA
Source organism: Diadophis punctatus similis (assembly GCA_023053685.1). Taxonomy (NCBI): domain Eukaryota; kingdom Metazoa; phylum Chordata; class Lepidosauria; order Squamata; family Dipsadidae; genus Diadophis; species Diadophis punctatus. Next base: position 1,098,168 of record JALIGW010000085.1, read on the forward strand.
CGTCATCAGTATATGCCCATGCTGTCACCCGATCACAGTAGCAAGCCCTCACAGCCCGGATATCAGGTTACAGCCTGTTCCCCCAGTGTGAATGACAGCTCCGGGCCGGCAGGCTTGCCGGAGCTGACAATAACATTCCTTTCTTCGAGAGTCAAGGTCACTCTGCCCTGCAACTGAAGGGGTGTGCCTGGGAGGCATCTCCAGTTGGGATGGTGCATTGATTGGACAATGTGATGGACATTTGGGTGCTGGGGCAGGGGCTTGAACTTTCTTGTGGGCGTGGAAAACCAGAAGCTTTCAGATTCAGGTTTTCCCAGATGTGCCAATATGACATCTCTAATAAAATGGAACTTTGAGGAAATCTATGCCTCGGAGTTTTCTTTTGTTGGGGGTGTTACTTGGAACCCTGACAGATGGGGGACTATGGCTATGTGTGGACTTCCGGGGAATAAACGGACTTTGCGTTGAGAACATGTACCCCCTCCCTCTCATGAAGGACATGCTAGCCTGCTTGGCCAAGAGGGCATATCTTCACTAAGCTTTACTTGTGGGAGGCATATTGAGGGAGGAATGATGAGGGGGCAGACCTGGTGTGTGTTACCGAGACCTGGCTGGGCCAGGAGGGGGGAGTAGCTCTCTCCGAGATATGCCCAGCCGGTTTCTCGGTGCAGCATCATTCTCGACCCCAGGGAAGGGGGGGAGGAGTGGCAATAATAACGCGCGGAAATCTGCATCCTCGTAGGATCCCTGCCCCGGAGATTGTTGGGTGTGAGATGCTCCTTCTGAAGTTGGACTTAGGGGTACAGGTGGGCCTTTTCTTAACGTACCTGCCTCCCAGCTACGTAAGCAAGGCCCTGCCTGAGCTGCTCGAGGCAGTAGCCGGCTTGGCAGTTGAGTTCCCTAGGCTTATGGTGCTGGGGGACTTCAACTTGCCATCTGCTGGCGAAACCTCTGGGATAGCTCAGGAGTTCATGGATTCCATGACAACCATGGACCTGACCCAAGTAATCCAGGGTCCAACTCATGAGGGTGGTCACACGCTCGACCTAGTGTTTTTTCGGGGCAGTGGAGAGATGATCTGAAGATATACGGATATATAAGGGATATAGTCATCACCCCACTGTCATGGTCAGATCATTTCCTACTGAGGTTAGATTTCGCAGCCCCATTCCTCCCCCGCAGGGAGGCGGGACCGACTAGGTGGTTCCGCCCCAGGCGCCTAATGGAGCCAGAAGGATTCCAGAGGGAACTTGGGGAAATACCTGAAACCCTGGTACACAATTCGACTGACTCCCTGGTGGCCGCTTGGAACACCGCAGCATCAGGGGCTTTAGACCGAATTGCGCCTAAGCGACCTCTCCGCGGCAGTGGATCCCGGAAAGCTCCCTGGTTTTACCGAGGAGCTCCGGGAGATGAAACGCCAGAAGAGACGTCTGGAGCGCCGCTGGAGGTCCAGCAAAACCGAATCTGACCGAACACTATTAAGAATTTACATCAGATCTTATTTAGTGGCGATAAGGGCGGCAAAACGATCCCATTTTTCCGCTCTTATTGCGTCCGCAGATTCTCGCCCAACCGCCTTGTTTAGGGTGACTCGCTCCCTCCTTGCTAAAGGGGGGAGCGAGGAACACTTACAAGGCAGAGCTGAGGAATTCGCAGAGTTTCTGTCGGATAAAGTCGCTCGGATCCGGTCAAACCTGGAGTCCATGGAGTTGACAGGGGCAAGTCTCAGTCCACCGTTATGGGAAGAGTTTGGGCCTGTTTCTCCTGAGGATGTGGACAGAGCTGTGGGGGCGATGGGTACCTCCACCTGTTTATTGGACCCGTGCCCCTCCTGGTTGGTCTCGGCCAGCAGGGAGGTGGCACGTGGCTGGATCCAGGCGGTGGTCACCGCTTCTTTGAGGGAGGGATCCGTACCGCAGTCGTTAAAAGCTGCGGTGGTGAGACCCCTCCTGAAGAAGCCTTCCCTGGATCCAGCTGACTTGAAGAACTATCGTCCGGTCTCCAACTTACCTTTTTTAGAGAAATTTGTGGAGAAGGTGGTGGTTACTCAGCTTCTGCAACTTCTGGATGAAACAGATCATCTAGATCCTTATCAGTCGGGTTTCAGGCGCGGCTACAGTACTGAAACTGCCTTGGTCGCTCTGATGGATGATCTCTGGCGGGCCCGGGATGGGGGGAATTCCTCCATCCTGGTGCTACTTGACCTCTCAGCGGCTTTCGATACCATTGACCATGGTATCCTTCTGCATCGTCTCGGCGAGTTGGGAGTGGGAGGCACCGTTCTGCGGTGGTTCTCCTATCTCGCCGATAGGATGCAGTCGGTGTTAACAGGAGGGCAGAGATCGTCCCCTAGGCCCCTGTCTTGCGGGGTGCCCCAGGGGTCGGTTCTCTCGCCCATCCTGTTTAACATTTACATGAAACCGCTGGGGGAGATCATCCACAGACATGGGGTGTGTTTTCACCAGTACGCTGATGACACCCAGCTGTACATCACCACCCCGTCTGACTTCAGAGAGGCAGTTGATGTAATGTGCCAGTGCCTGGACGACGTTAGGATCTGGATGGGGAGGAACAGACTCAGGCTCAATCCCGACAAGACTGAGTGGCTTTGGGTATTGCCTCCTAAGGACTACGACAACTGTCCCTCCCTGGCTTTCGAGGGGGCGAAACTGACCCCTCGGAGCAGGTCCGCAACTTGGGGGTCCTCCTAGATCCACAGCTAAAATTGGATCATCATCTTTCTGCTGTGGCTAGGGGGGCCTTTGCACAGGTTCGCCTGGTGCACCAGTTGCGACCATACTTGGAGAAGGAGGCTCTACTCACGGTCACTCATGCCCTTGTCACCTCCCGCTTGGACTACTGCAACGCGCTCTACATGGGGCTACCCTTGAAGAGTATCCGGAGACTTCAGTTGGTGCAAAATGCGGCTGCGCGTGCTGTGGTGGGTGTGCCAAGGTACACCCACGTGACACCTATACTCCGCCAGCTGCATTGGTTGCCCATCGGTCTCCAGGTCCAATTCAAGGTGTTGATCACCATCTTTAAAGCCCTTCATGGCTTAGGACCAGGCTATCTCCGGGACCGCATTCTGCCTCATACTTCCCTTCGACCGGTTAGGGCCCACAGAGTTGGCCTCCTCCAGGTCCCGTCGGCCAAGCAATGCCGGCTGGCGGGCCCTAGGGGGAGGGCCTTCTCTGTGGCGGGCCCCGCGCTCTGGAACCAACTTCCCCCTGAGACCCGAACCATCCCCACCCTGCTGGCCTTCCGAAAGGCCGTTAAGACATGGCTTTTCCTGCAGGCTGGGGGTAGAGCCTAATCCACTTGAGCTCACCCCCAAGTATGTATGGTTGTTATATGGTTCTGGACGGTTTTAACATTGTGTTTTTAAATCTTTTATACTTGCTTTTAATGTAATTATTTACTTGGTTATTCTTGTATTTTCTCTGTTGTACGCCGCCCTGAGTCCCTCGGGAGTTGGGCGGCATATAAGAAAACCAAAATAAATAAATAAATAAATAAATAAATTTCTCTGGCTAAGCAAGGTGGTGGTTTAAATGAGTCCTGCCTGATTTTACGATCTTTTTCCGTGGTTATTAAAAGAATTGCTGAAGTTGCTAAGTAAATCGTGTGGTCGTTAAGCGAATCTGGTTCGTCTATTGACTTTGCTTGTTGGAAACCGGCTGGGAAGGTCGCAAATGGTGATCACATCACTCCAAGAGGCTGCAGCCCTTGCAAATACATGATGGTTACCAAGCACCCAATTTTAATCACAGATGAGAAGAGAATGGAAGGGAAGGGAAGAAAGATGTGCCCCATGTGTTACGTTTTCCAGAATTTCTGCAAACAGCATTTTTGAGCAAATAACTTGGTATGCCAAAAGCCATCCGAGATTAAATCTTGAACATGCTGTCAGGATGCCAGTATGACCAGTGTCAGTATGGCTGAAAAGCAAGGCAGGCCTTTCACATGCCCTCTAGCCTTGCAATGTAAGAACCAGTTTTGTGTGATGAGGAGAAAAACTATTATCTTTGATGGCCTAAGTCATTTTCCTTTTTATGCGGAGTTTGACATCTAGTAGTTCTTTTCAGGAACTTCACTCACAGAACATCCTTAAGCAGCGGTTCTCAACCTGGGGGTCGAACGACCCTTTCACAGGGGTCGGGAGACTTCGCCCGGATGCCGCCATTTGTGTTCTTTTAACCTCTGCACATGCGCAGAATGCTTTGTGTATGCACAGAGGGTAAAAGAACCCAAACGGCGGGTGCGGGGCGGGGGGCGCGGCGGCGGATGCGGTGGCGGGGTGGGTCATGGCGGGGGCGCGGGGGCGGGTCACGGGTCATGGCATTAGGTAGGTTGGTTGGTAGGTAGGTTGAGAACCACTGTCCTAAAGCAAAGCCAACTCTTGATTTGCCAGAAATGCAACCTGTTTTGACCAGCTAGACTCAGGGGTGGGATTCAGCATATTCAGACAGGTTCAGGTGAGCCGGTAGTTCCAACGATCAGCTGAGAGTGAACCGGTTCGCTCCGACGATCAGGTGGGCCAGCCCGCACTATACTGATCTATATTTCCTTTGTTTGAAGCCCAGCTGATAGGCGCAGCAGAGTGGATTGCCGCGCCTCAGCTGTTTTACTCACCAGGGCTGCAGTAGAAGGTAAGTCCGCCGCCTGGAACAGGCTGAAAATGGGACGCGTGGAGTCTGAAAATGGGGCGCGCAGAGGCGGCAATGGGCAGCAGCGCCAATAGACGGTGATCCCAGCAGCCTGGAACAGCTGATCGGCGGTATTCCAGGAGGCCGATCCAACTGTCAATCAGCTGCTCGTGCTAAATCAGGCTGTGCTGAAGCTGGCCAGGCTGTTTGCTGTTTGCTGCAAGGAGGCAAATTGCTGGGAGGCAGAGGCAGATTTTTTTTTGGTTTTCCTCCCCAAAAGCTAGGTGCATCTTATGGTCCAGAGCGTCTTATAGTTCAAAAAATACAGTATATCCCATTTTGTATTGAAGAACTTAAATTGGTATCCATAGTCCTAATCCTATTCCTCCTCAATCCTGTGAGACAGAGAGTTAAGATGAGCCTCAAATAATTCAGTGAGCTTCTAGGATCAAGGATGAGCCTGCTTGGTGTTAGCCCAGCTCCTTAACCCATATTAACCCACTGTGCAGAGCATATGATTGTACTATCACAGCCTATGTATGTATATAAGGCATTAACAAGGATAGTACCAGGTCAGCATGCTTCATCATTCAGAAGTTTGGACAGTCTTCCAGGATTCAGTCTTCCAGCTTAATTCCAGAATTAAAGAGAAACTTCCTAACAGTGAGGACAATTAACCAGTGGAACAGCTTGCCTTCAGAAGTTGTGGGTGCTTCATCACTGGAGATTTTTAAGAGGAGACTGGACAGTCACTTGTCTAAAATGGTATAGGATCTCCTGCTTGAGCAGGGGGTTGGACTAGAAGACCTCCAAGGTCCCTTCTGGCTCTATTTTGACTGAAGTTCTGACTGATTGACTTTTTCTGCAGTGATCCTGTCAGGGGTGGGTTTCTACCGGTGCGGTCTTGCCTGTTCGTTGCCGCAGAGCCGAAGCAGCTGTTGGTGTTCGCGGCGCGGGGCTTCCCCCGCCCGCTTTCCCCGGCCGCCAGGACGCCACCGTTTGCGTTCTTTTGCCCTCTGCGCATGCGCAAAGCGTTCTGCTTGCGCAGAGGGCAAAAGAACGCAAATGGCGGCGTCCCGGCAGCCAGGGAAAGCGGGCGGGGGAAGCCCCGCGCCGCGAACGCCAACAGCTTCTTCGGCTCTGCGGCAACGAACAGGCAAGACCGCACCGGTAGGAACCCACCCCTGGATCCTGTTTATTGAAAACTCTGAAAAAAAAGTTCACCAAGCATGGGCAAGGATTCCTTGAGATCTCTGGTTAAGAAATAATTCAAGAGTTGTTGAGTCTGCCACCTTTAAATGCTATTTTTTAATGTTTTTTTTTAATTTTGGAGGTTTTTAAATTTAGGCCAGTCACTATGAATTATACAAATTGACTGGAGGGTAGGTGGATATACTTTCTACCTCACACTTCCCTTGGCAAACTCATACCTTTTGTATGGGTTTTTCTGTTAAAGTACTAAAGTCTGCAGATGATACAACAGTGATTGGTCTCATTCAATATGACGATGAATCTGCATACAGACGGGAGGTTGAACAACTAGCCTTGTGGTGCGACCAGAACAATCTTGAACTAAACACACTCAAAACCATAGAAATGATGATAGATTTTAGGAGAAACCCTCCTATAGTACCACCTCTTACAATACTAGACAACACAGTATCAACAGTAGAGACCAGATGTGGTATTCAGCCGGTTCTAACCGGTTCTTGCGGACTGGTAGGGGAAATTTTGCCTGGTTCAGAGAACCGGTAAACACCACCTCTGGCTGGCTCTGCCCACCCCACCCCGCCCCTTCCAGGAGTCCCCACGCACACCGTTTTGGCTCCCAGGAGCCTGCAGGGAGGCCTGCTAGCTTCAAGGGAGGGAGGGAGGGAGGGAGGGAAGGGAGGGAGAGAGAGAGAGAGACAAAGAGAGAGAAAGAAAGAAAGAAAGAAAGAAAGAAGGAAAGAAAGAAAGAAAGAGGGAGGGAGGGAAGGAAGGAAGGAAGGAAGGAAGGAAGGAAGGAAGGAGAGAGAGAGAGAGAGAGAGAGAGAGAGAGAGAGAGAGAGAGAGAGAGAGAGAGAGAGAGAGAGAGAGAGAGAGAGAGAGAGAGAGAGAGAGGTGTTAGAAGGAAAAAAACAGGGCTCACTTTTCAGCCCGGAGATCGCTTGGCAAAGAAGGGGAATAAAAACCAAGATGCCGTCGCTTTAAAAGCTGAGAAACAGCTGCTCGGAAGGAGGTTTCTAATTTAAGGTGACCAGACGTCCCGATTTTGGCGGGACAGCCACGCTTTTTAATGATTTGTCCCGCGTCCCGCTGCGTTTCTAAAAAGTCCCGATTTTTTGAAAGAATGCACGACTAGGGCATTCTTTCAAAAAATCAGCCTGAAAGGGGGGCGTGCGAGACTGGGGGGAGTTAAAAAAACCCACAACTGCAGCGCAGACGTTTAGTCCAAGGTCCCTCCCAGCTCTATTCTGATTGAAGTTGTCAGCCGCTGCGTCTCGCCTTGCTCCTCCTCAAGGAAGCTGCAGCTCTTTTAGGGTGCTGGCAGGAAGCCTGCCTCCCAGAAGATGCAGGAGCACCTTCGGTTTTGTCTTGTTCCTTCTGAACGGCCCAGGGACGTGAACGCTAGTCATTCATTCTCTCTCCCTCTTTTTCTGTTATTTTGCCGTCAGCCTCTGCAACTCCGGTAATTAACTGAATACACATTTCTGCCCTTTCAGCCAGTTTAGCTCTGCCTATAACCTCGCAGTTGCACCTTTCCTTCCTGCTCCTCACAGCCCTGAGCAGAACAATTTCCTCTCTCTCTCTCTCTCTCTCTCTCTCTCTCTGTGTGTGTGTGTGTGTGTTATGTGTTAATATTTCTCGTTCCTTCAAATGAGCTCGTTTTTGACTCAAATGACTGGAAGACGCAACAGAGAGCCCTGCAACGGCTTGGGGCAGGGTGGAGGGAAGAAAAAAGTGTGTTGCATGAAGGCTTTCTTCACCCCACCTTCAAATTTTTGTAGTCAATTACCCAAGCAAAGTTTTCATGAGTGTGATTTTCAAGGCTTTTTTATTTGAAACAATGAATCGGTCAAAGAAAAATACCAAGAGAGTGTCCCTTTTAAAAGTATGCTGTAAAAATAAAAGGACTGTAAACACATTTGCAAATGCTAAAGAAATAGCACATTGAAGTCATCCTCACTTCAGACGATGAGTTCATTTCTGTCTTCTCTATCTACTTCCTTCAATCTTGCCAAGCAGGGTAGCTATTTTTTCTAGTACACACAGTTTTGTCACATGTCCAAAATATGAACTTTTGCAGCTGATAATTACAGAACCAGGATTGGTTCTTTAATTCTTCTTGCAGCACATGTTGCTTTCTCTATTGGTTACATTATATTTTTGATCTTGTGTCCTTTGCCTTTTCTGAAACGCTCCTGTTAGGTTGAAAATTTAAAGGTTTTGTTCATTCTTCTAAAAAAAAAATCAGCATAGTCTATAAAAACAGTTTTCATTGATTTTATATCAAATACATTTATTGTAATACTGTTAATTTGGGATGATTTTGATTTCACTGAGATAAACTGGGACAATGTATGGTTTTGCTTTGCTTTGCATATAAGAGAAGTATGATTACTCATTGATATAAATGTTTATACAGGCTAGACGTATTTTGTTTAATAAATTAATTTGATAGGTGCAAATAGGTGCCAATTGAAAAAGTAATCAAACTTAATAGATTGAAATTAATATTTAATATTTCTGATTTTGAATATTTTTAAAGTTTGCATCAATCAAACTTGGCTAATATTGCACAATCACAGAATAATTGTTTGCAGGTAAAAGGGACTTAATGTTTTCTAACCATCCAATATTGTATATCATGGGTGTCAAACTCGCGGCCTCACATTGCCATCACATGACATTTCATGATGTTTTTCCCATTAACGGAGCTGGGGTGGGCATGGCTTGCATGTGACACATCCAGCCCACGGGCCACCAGTTTGACACCTCTGTGTATATTGTCTTAATTTTTTCATTATGCATATTTTACTGTTTAGAAGGTATTTAAGAAATAAAATATTTTGCAATGCAAATTGAAAATGTTCTTATGGGAATGTATTAATTTGGATATATTATGTGATATCAAGTTGAATAGTGAACCTTAGCAACCACATAGAAGTTTTTCCCACATTGTGTAAAGAAAAGTTATGGAAAGCTTCCACTTCAAAATTTTATCTCTGTTCTTCATTTTAATTAAAATAGTTATATTCAGACTATAGTGATTTATATACAAGTGTTGTGGGATACTAAAAAAAAGGCATGCCCACAATGTTTGTAATAAGATGCAATGTTACGAATATCAAAAGGTGTAGAAGACAGTGTAAACATAGATTTTTCTAAAATAAAAGTTTTGTAAAGAATTTTATTCTTATTTCATTCTATTTAGGTTTCACTCTTTATTTAAACAACAGTTTATTTTTGTGTCACCTTGTGTCACTGTGCTCTACCTTACCCCACTCAGCCCAGTTCTGTTCCTCACTATCTTGTAGTTTAGTTGTGTCTGATCACTGGTTGGATGCTGTAATCATTTTGGTAAAGGCCAGCATATTAACAATAAACCTTAAAAAGATACTCTGGATTAGTAGTTCCCAGACCTAATAATATGGCAAGGATGTGGGTGACTGTCTTCAGTGGTTTCTATTTCAGGTAAGGTCATAACTGATATACCAGCCAAAGCTGAATAAAGAACACCTAACATAGGTCTTTGCCTATTCCTCTAACAGATGTGAGTCCAGGACTTCAGATTGGCAGCCTGCTGTATCTGAGGAAACACAACCCCTATCAAGGGTCAAATATTGTGTAGACTGAGATACTATAGTCCTGGAGTCAGTAACTTCTGAATTAACAGCTACTCCATCTTACTTTGATTTCTTCCTGTTCCGATCTTGATCAGGTGGAACATCTACTGCATTTTCCATAAAATGAAAGAGAACCAATTGAATAAATTTCTCCCAAAATATATCTTAGTGGCCTTATGTGATGTGTTCAGTGGTATACTGAAAGGCTCCCTTTTAGGATTAACACTGTTCAATTTCATTATAAATAGATTAGATAAGAGGTGAAAAATACATTTACAGATGATACAAACTTGAAGAAGGATAGCAGGCATCTAGGAGAAAAATATAGGTAGCCCTTAACTTACAACCAGAATTGAGCCCAAAATTTATGTTGCTACACACTATGAAAGAGGTGTAACATTCAAGTGAGACAGACTAGAGCCAGGAGGAACAGAAAGGGGATTAGTAAACACACACATATACGCACAGAGAGACAGAGAGAGAGAGAGAGAAAGAAAGAAAGAAAGAAAGAAAGAAGACAGACAGACAGACAGAAAGAAAGAAAAAGAGAGAGAGAGAGAGATGTTAGGAAAGAAGAAAGATGAAAGAAAGAAAGGAAGGAAGGAAGGAAGGAAGAAGACAGAACACAGAAAGAAAGAAAAGTTAGGAAGGAAGGAAGGAAGGAAGGAAGGAAGGAAGGAAGAAAGAAAGAAAGGAAAGAAAGAAAGAAAGAAAGAAAGAAAGAAAGAAAGAAAGAAAGAAAGAAAGAAAGAAAGAAAGAAAGAAAGAAAGAAAGAAAGAAAGAAAGAAAGAAAGAAAGAAAGAAAGAAAGAAAGAAAGTTGTATGGCCGCCCTGAGTCCTACGGGAGTGGGGCGGCATACAAAAACGACCAAAAATAAATAAATAATTTTTAATCAGGAACCCACCCCGGTCAATGGTGTCCCTCTTTACCAATGTTAAAATCTGGTCACCTTATTCTAATTGCAGAAGCGAAGTGACATTCAGCAGTTCGTTTCTGGGTCAGCTGAACAACAAACTGGATAAAAGGAAGGATTCTTATATGGTTCTATGTTTTTGAAGTTTTGGGGTTTGTGCAATATGGGCTTTGCATTTCTAAAAGGGTTTGGGTGATTCCCATTGTGGCTAAATGACTTTCGTCCTGTGTCTGGTCTTGAGTGTGGGGGCTGCTTATTCTGATTCTACTACTGTGTTTTGTTAGCTGCCAAATCTTGCCATGGGGAGATTTTGAAATGCCGAAAGTCTGGCTTCCACTTTCTATAGGCTCATTATCTCTAAGCACCAGTAGCTGTTGTTACAAAGTTTCTTTTAGGTGGCTGGCAGGAATGTGGAATGAGCCTCAGGCAGGTTTCTTTGTTAGCAGCTTGATTTTCCCTTGCTTTTCTGGGAGCCTTTTCTTATGAGTAATATTTTATTTGGGGAAATGAAGAGGGGGGGTTGATTCCTTCCCACAGAGGGAAGGGAGAAAGAAAGAAAGAAAGGGAGGGAAGGGACTGAAAGAGAGAGAAAGAGAAAGGAGGGGAGAAAGAAAGAGGGGAGAAAGAAAGGAGAAAGAAAGAGGGGAGAAAGAAAGAAAGAAAGAAAGAAAGAAAGAAAGAAAGAAAGAAAGAAAGAAAGGAGAAAGAAAGAAGGAAGAAAGAAAGAAAGAAAGAAAGAAAGAAAAAGAAAGAAAGAAAGAAAGAAAGAAAGAAAGAAAGAAAGAGGGAGGGAGGGAGAGAAAAAGGAGAGGAAAGAAGGACCACAAACCTGGCTGGCACTAGACGCAGCTTCAGAGGATGCTTTGAAACAGCACAGCAATCCAGGGCTGGAAGGGACCTCGGAGGTCATCTAGTCCAGGGGTCACCAACCTTTTGGACCTCAGGGACCACTAAATTCATAATTTTAAATCCCACGGACCACTAATACGAATCCAGCGCGCCGCTTGCTGAAGCACCTGGACTCCCAGTGATGGGATGGGGTCCTTCAGGCACTTAGCTTGGCCGCCTGTTTCTGCAACCTTAAACACTCAAAGAGCCATTCGGACCCGTTTCCCACAGAAAACAAAACACCAGGATCTCTCTCTCTCCCCCCTTGTCTGTCTCTCTCTCTCTCTCTCTCCCCTCTCTTTGTCTGTCTGTCTCTCATCTCTCTTTTTCTCTCTCCCCCCTTTTTCTCTCTCTCCCCTTTCTCTCTCTCTCTGATCTCTCTCCCCCCTTTCTCTCCCCTTTTCTCTCTCATCTCCCCCCTTCTCTCTCCCCCCTCGCTCTTTGTCTCTCTCTCTCATCTCTTTCTCTCTCTCTTTGTCTGTCTCTCATCTCTCTTTCTCTCTCATCTCTCTCCCCCCTTCTCTCTCTCCCGTCTGTCTGTTTGTCTCATCTCTTTCTCTCCCCCCTTTGTCTCTCTCTCTCATCTCTCTCCCCCTTTCTATCTCTCTCCCACCTCTCTTTTCTGTCTCTCATCTCTCTCCCCCTCTCTGTCTGTCTCACACTCAACTCTCTCTCTCTCCCCCTCTCTGTCTGTCTCTCTCATCTCTCTCCCCCTTTCTCTCTCCCCCCTCTTTCTCTCTCTCATCTCTTTCTCTCTCTCTATCTCACGGGCCAGCCAGTATCTCGGGGCGGAGAGGAAGTTGCGCGTCTCCCAGTCACGCAGCACCAACAAGGGCTGGAAGAAACCCCTGCGAGACCCAGCAAGAGATGAAGCTTTGCTCCTGCCCTGGAATATGGAGCGAATCTCCATCCCCCGCCCTTCCCTTCTCAGGTCAGGCGAGGAGTGAGTGGGAGGGGTGGGCGAGGGGCGGGGACAACCAGTGGTGGGTTCAGAAAGCCACAGCAAGGGGAAGAGCCACGGGTTGCTGACACCAGTTGCTTCAGCCTGCCTGCGCCACCACCACCCCTTGCCGCAACAGCATCATTACCTCATTCCAGCCGGCGAGGGCTGCACTTACTTCCCTCTACGGCAGAGATTTCCAGCCCCACTATGAGCTGCCTGACCGGTCCCATATTCCAGAGCTCTAGTCACAGGACTGACCATTGCTCATCCTGGAGCAGCTCCTCCACCTGGGTGCGCTGCAGATCACCAAATTTTTTTCATGGCCCACCAGTGGTCTGCAGACCACCGGTTGGTGACCTCTGATTTACCGTATGTTCCGGCGTATAAGATGACTTTTTACACCTTGAAAATCTTCTCAAAATTCGGGGGTCGTCTTATACGCCATGTACTAAAACTTCAGAGCTGGGGGGGAGCTCAAAAACGGCCATTCCCTGCCATTCTCCAGCTAAGCGGCTGAAGGAGCCCCGGAGCCCCGATGCCACCCTGCGTCTCGGTCTCCTCGGGCTTGTCCAGCAGCCTGCTGGGAAGGCTGCGGCACATGGGAGGGAAGGAGAGCGCACGCTTCCGCCACCACTGCTGCTATTGCCACTCCGGCGTGTCCTTCGCGCAAGGCACAGCATGTGCGAAGTCTCCCCAGTCGCTGTGGCTGCACTGGGGAGCCCGCGTCCTTGTCAACGATGGAGACGCTGCGCGAGCGGGAGGGACCACGGAGCAGAGGCGCCCGGCGAGTGGGGCGAGAGCCGTGGGGATGCCAGAAGTGGCGGCATCGGCGGCAGAATCCTGCCTGGGTCTCCCACCCGCCCGCCTCTTGCCTTAGCATTTAAAAGAATGAGAGGCGGGCGGGAGACGCGGGCAGGAGCCTGCCGCCGATGCCGCCACTTCTGGCATCACCGCGGCTCTCGCCCCGCTCGCCGGGCACCTCTGCTCTGCGGTCCCTCCCGCACGCGCAGTGTCTCCATCATTGACAAGGACGCAGGCTCCCCGGTGCAGCCACAGCGACCGGGGAGACTTTGCACATGCTGCACCTTGCGCGAAGGACACGCTGGAGTGGCAATAGCAGCGGCGGCAGCGGTAGCGCACGCTCTCCTTCCCTGCCATGCGCATTAACCCTGCCGGCGCCACGGTCGGGGACTCAGTCGGGTGGCTGGAGCCCCGCGGAAGATGGCGACAGAGGCTTCTTCTTCCTCCTGCAGGGAGAAAGAAAGAAAGAAAGAAAGAAAAAGAAAGAAAGAAAGAAGGGAGGGGGGGAGGGGGGGAGGGAGAGAGAGAGAGAGAGAGAGAGAGAGAGAAAGAAAGAAAGGAAGGAAGGAAGGAAGGAAGGAAGGAAGAAAGAAAGAAAGAAAGAAAGAAAGAAAGAAAGAAAGAAAGAAAGAAAGAAAGAAAGAAAGAAAGAAAGAAAGAAAGAAAGAAAGAAAGAAAGAAAGAAAGAAAGAAAGAAAGAAAGAAAGAAAGAAAGAAAGAAAGAAAGAAAGAAAGAAAGAAAGACCGTATGTTCTCTCTATCTCACGGGCCCATGCGCTCTACATGGGGCTACCCTTGAAGAGTATTTGGAGACTTCAACTGGTGCAAAATGCGGCTGCGTGTGCTGTGGTGGGTATTTCAAGATACACCCATGTAACACCCATACTCCGCCAGTTGCATTGGTTGCCCATTGGTCTCCGGGTACAATTCAAGGTGTTGATCATCATCTTTAAAGCCCTACATGGCTTAGGACCAGGTTACCTTCGGGACCGCATCCTACCTCATACTTCCCTTCGACCGGTTAGGTCCCACAGAGTGGGTCTCCTCCAGATCCCGTCAACCAAACAATGTCGGCTGGCGGGGCCTAGGGGGAGGGCCTTCTCTGTAGGGGCCCCTGCTCTCTGGAACCAACTCCCCCCCTGAGATACGAACTGTCCTCACCTTGCTGGCCTTCCGAAAAACCGTGAAGACAATGGCTCTTCCTGCAGGCGGGGTTTTGAGACGATTTTCATCTGGGTCTCCCCCACGTATGTATGCTTTCGGATGTTTCTTTTAAATGTATTTTAATTATTATTAAACTATAGTGTTTAGCTGTTCTTTAAATGTTGTACGCCGCCCTGAGTCCCCAGGGAGTAGGGCGGCATATAAGAGCACTAAATAAATAAATAAATAAATAAATAAATAAATAAATAAATAAATAAATAAATAAATAAAGACAGAAAGAAAGAAAGAAAGAAAGAAAGAAAGAAAGAAAGAAAGAAAGAAAGAAAGAAAGAAAGAAAGAAAGAAAGAAAGAAAGAAAGAAAGAAAAAGAAAGATGGTAGGAGGGGTAGTCTTATACGGCGAGTATATCCCAAACTCTATATTTTAATTGGAAAAGTTGGGGGTCGTCTTATACGCCCAGTCGTCTTATACGCCGGAACATACGGTATATTGTTTTATTTAGTTTCTTAGTATGATTTATGTTGATTGCTTATTTAGTATCCTATGACTATCACTAAGTGTTGTATCTTATGATTTATGATGAATGTATTTTTATGATTATGATCATGATTTATCACTTACAGCTTTATGTACACTGAGAACTTATGCACCGAAGACAAATTCCTTGTGTGTCCAATCACACTTGGCCAATAAAGAATTCTATTCTATTCTATACCTGAGTGCATGCAAAGTTTGGTGTTCCTAACTTAACTTCAGCAACATGTGCAGAGAGGCGCCATGTCATACTGTGCTTCTTTTAAAAGGCATTGTCTCATGCTGCCTTAGATGGCAAGAGTTTAGGGATAGACCATTCCTGGGGTTTTTGACAAGGCTCAGTCCATCTCTTCCTCCTCAGTGAGTTTTTTTCTATTGAATTTTTTTTAAAGGAAAAGTAGTACCGGTAAATGGCAAATACTGGAGGTTAACTAAGGACCACAAGATCACCTGCAACCCTAGTAAAAATTAAGTAATAAGACAAAGTGCCACCTGAAAGTAATAAACAAGTCTGTAAACAAGCACTGATCCATATTGGGATTAGACAATTTACAACTACGTCGCCTCCGATCTGATCTAAATGTAGTTCATAAAATCTTATATCAAAAAGTCCTTCCTGTCAATGATTACTTCAGCTTCAACCGCAACAATACACGAGCACATAATAGATTCAAACTTAATGTAAACCACTCCAAACTCGACTGCAGAAAATACGACTTCAGCAACAGAGTGATCAATGCCTGGAATGCACTACCTGACTCTGTGGTTTCTTCCCCAAACCCCCAAAACTTTAACCTTAGACCAGCAGTTCTCAACCTGGGGGTCGCGACCCCTTTGGGGGTCGAATGACCATTTCACAGGGGTCGCCTAAGTCAGGCGAACACAAGCAAAAGAAGAAGGAATTTATAGAGCTGCTCTGTAACGCATACTATAGATTAGGTAACAAATGGGGAGAAGAAGAGGTCGCGCATGCGCCCTGTCGTTCCAGTTTCGCTGCAACAGCCAATCAGTGGAGACTTTTGAGCAAGCGGGAAGCGAAGCTTTGGAGGGGAGAAGTTGAAAATGGTAGGAGGACTTCCAGTGGTGACGTTGGGCGTAGCAGCTGGAGAAGGACGATCTCCGTCCCTTGAAACTGCTTTTTCTTTCGTTTTTCTGGAGACCCTTCGAGGCACGGAGGTTCGTAGGACCGAGTGGAAAGAGGGGAATCCCGGGCATCAGCGGAGCAGAGGCGTTCGCCCGCTGGGGCGAAGGGCACCCTCCCTATGCAGAATGAAAATGCCCGTGACAGCTGATTCAGCATGGCGGGCCCGAAGCCATAGCATACCACGATCGGATTAGGAAGCAATTTATTTGACAGACTGCAACAGACCTAAAAGAGAAGACTCCCACAGACATTGGGGAGAAAACCGCTAAATAGAGTGATCCAACTTATCTCGGCATAAAGGAAGCTCTAAAAGAAACGAGCGGCGATTGTAAGTGTGAGTGAAAGTTTAAAGGGAAAGTGAAAGCTGAATCTTGAATGAGACCAAGCTGAGAAGGATCCGAAAGAAGAAAAGTTTCCAGTGAACGTTTGTGAGAGGGAGATCGGAAAAGCGGAGCCCTAGAAGCGGATAAAAATAGATCGCTCTCTAACACTTCAACGGACCAGCTGGATACAAAGTTAACACTTCAGCAAAGATCAAACAGAGAGAACCGAAAATGGCGGTGACAGTGCAAAACTGTTAAGAGCGAGGCAGCAATTGATAGCCTGAAGCCTCTGGGACTTAGATCAAACTTTCACTTAAAGAAAACAAAAAGACTACTAAAGAGCAAGTAAACATAAAATTAAGAAACTACCAATTCAATTATAGTGAAAGTAATAGAAGGGAATATATACCTTCTTTTGAATGTTTTTCTCCCCCCCCCCCACTTCTTCACCTTCTTTTTGAAATTAGGTTTTTTTGCTTTTCTTTTTTCCTTTTCTTGTATCTTTATTATTATTATTATTATTATTATTATTATTATTATTATTATTATTATTATTATTATTATTATTATTATTATTATTATTATTATACATTTATGATTAGACATAGTAAATTTATTGTATAAAATAACTATTATAATTATTATATTAAAAAATTAAAAAAATATTAAAAAAAACCTTATAACTATTATTAGCCAGAAATTTTCATATTTATAATTAAACCTTATAGTGATAATAATAGATTCAACATATAGAAAATAGATTGTATTAATTGTTATTGAATAGAAATTAACTTATTGAATCCATTAAGGGAAAACAATACAATATTATAATTATTATATAGGTGCAATATTATTACTGCACTGTACTATCATTTTATTCCATATGATATAATTAGAAGAGAAAAATTATCATATAATACTGTATTTCATTTTCATAGTTACATTTTAGTAATTTTTATATAACTTGTTTAAAAAGTTAATGAATTTATAGTGCATAGTATAAAATATAAAATTATAGAGAAGATATTAGTAGATGTTAGTAGATTGACTGAGAAAGTATTAAACATTGGATGGTGATTTGGAATAGAATATATAACATATTGGGAGAGCAAAATAAAATATTAAAAGAAATGACAACCCTAACTGCGGCAGCTGCGAAGGGAGGGAAACGGACGGCCACTAATACTGTGGCAGGGACAGCATCCCCAGCCAGTCAAAGATCAATCGATGAGATGATGTCGGTCGATAAATCTGGTACTGCATTGGCTATACAAAATGTTAACACCACTCTTATAGCAATGCAGGAAAATATGTTAGCACTAAAAGAAGTTATGACTCAGAACCATGCCGAGTTAAAATCAGATATATTTAAAATAGATAATAGAATGGAAATGTTTCAAGAGGCTATACAGAGAAATGAACAAAATATCAAAAGGGTAGAGACAAAAACAGATCAAAATGAAAAAAAACTGGAAACATTGGACCAAAAAATGATAAAAAGCAATAAAGAATTAGAACACACCCTCATAAATCTCGAAATGGATAGATCTTCTTATTACCTACGGTTTCAAAACATACCTGAAACTAAAGATGAAGAACTAGGGGAACAAATGGCAGGTATGATAGCGGAAATACTACAAAAAGATAAAAATGAAATAATAAAGGAAATAGATGAAGTATACCGCATACAAACTAACTATGCAAAGCGCCACCGTTTGCCTAGAGAGGTCCATATTAGATTTGCACGGAAAAAAATCAGAGATGCTATATATATAAGTACAAGAGAGGAACCATGGGTATACAAAGAAACAGATAACTATACTAAAGCAAATACCAAAGCGTGTAAGGGAACAAAGATATGACTACCGATTCTTGGCTTCGGTCTTAAACAAAAAAAATATTCTGTTCAGATGGATTATTCCTGAAGGGATGCTAATTACTCTGGAAGGTAGAAAGTTTAAGATAGAGAGCATAGAAAAAGCACAAGAATTGTATGACCAGTTAATGGGTACAGAAGAAGAATCAGACAGCGGGGAGAGATTAGAATCAATTAGTCAGGAAGAAAGACAGGACACGACAGAGGAGGCAAAGGCAGAAGAAGCAAAAGCTCTTAAGGAACCACCTAAGCAGTTAGAAGGAGTAAGAACAAGGACACAAAAAGCCACAAAAACAAAACAGTAAACACCGATAAGGAAATTAAGAGATGCAAAAAGGGATTAAATTAATATCAATAAACATCAAAGGATTAAATAGCCCAGAAAAAAGAAGAAAAATATTTAAGAAACTAATCAATTCAAATGTAGACATTATATGTCTTCAAGAAATACATATTAAACAGACAGATCAAAAATATTTAAAATGTCAAAAATTGGGAACACTATATACATCACTAGCGGAAAAAAAAGAGGAGTGGCAATATATGTCAAAACAGATATTAGAAGCAAGGAAATTTATGTAGACCCTAAAGGGAGATTCCTAATACTTGAAATAAAAATAGGTAATACCACAGTAATATTGGTTAATATATATGCCCCGAATAAAAACCAAAACGACTTTTATAAGAAGGTCCACGAAAAACTATTATCAATAGAACACCAAAAAGTATGTGTGATAGGAGATTATAATGGAATAATAGACCCCAAATTAGACTACACCACTGGAAAAGGAAAACAAATAAAAAGAAATATATTACCAAAAACATTTTTTGAAATGACAGAGGATCTAAATTTAACAGACATGTGGAGATTACTGCACCCCAAGGAAAACCAATATACTTTCTATTCTAATCCGCATAAATCTCTCTCAAGAATAGATATGATGTGGGCAAGTAATGATCTAAGTAAAAACAACGATAGCATAGAAATCACCCCGAACATATGGGCGGATCATAATCCTTTAATGGTAATATGGAAAGGAGAAAGACAAAAAATTAGAAGATGGACATTAAATACACAGTTAATACAAGATAATGAATACTTACAAATGGTCAACAAAGAATTAAAATTATTCCTTCAAGAGAATAAAAAACAACCAACCACTATACAAAATCTGTGGGATACCTTGAAAGCATATACCAGGGGAATTACAATAGCCTATACAACAAAGAAAAATAAAGAAAAATGGCAATCACAAAACAAAATATTAGAGGAAATAAAACAATTGGAAAATAAATTTCAAAAAAACCCCGAAGAGGAACAAATAAAAGAGACATTAATTAAATTAAAGCACAATTTAAATATAATAGAACAACAGGAATATGTGAAAAGTGTTAAATTTGCCAAGCAAACATTCTTTGAGAATGCCAACAAGCCTGGCCGATGGTTGGCTTATAAAATTAAAAAAGAAAAAGCAAGGAGAATAATACATCAGTTGCAAGACGAAACAGGGGAATTACAGAATAATGAAAACAAAATGAAAGAGATTGTTCTAAAAAATTTTGAGGATTTATAGAAAAAGGAGGAAACAAGAATAGATAAAATACAGGAATATTTAGAAAATGTGAATATCCCAGTAATAGAGGAAGAAGATAGGTTAATGTTAAATAGCGAGATCACACTTATTGAAATGAAGAATGCAATCAAGAAACAAAAAAATAATAAATCACTTGGGCCGGACGGTTTTCCTGGAGAATTCTATAAGAACTTAGAAGAGGCATTAGAACCACTATTGTTAGAGCTATATAATGAAGTATTGATGAAAGCCAAAGTTCCGGAATCGTGGAGGGAGGCGTACATCACCACAATTATGAAAGAAGGTGCCGATGCAACCCAAATTAAAAATTATAGGCCAATTTCATTGTTAAACGCCGATTAAAATTTTTTTATGACTATAATTGCGGAAAGAACAAAAAAAATTTTAAGTAAAATAATAAATTCGGATCAAAATGGGTTTTTACCACACAGACAAATCTGAAATAATATAAGAATGGTATTAAATATATTGGAATATTACGAAGTGCATCCAGAAAAGCAGGTAACACTTGTTTTTCTGGATGCGCAAAAGGCGTTTGACAATGTAAATTGGCACTATATGATTGAGCAGATTAAAAAAATGAAATTTGGAAATTACTTTGAAAAAATGATAGAAACAATATACACCTCCCAGAAGGCCAGGGTAATCATAAATGGAGAAATGACTAAGCAATTCCAAATAATGAAAGGGGTCAGGCAGGGATGTCCACTGTCGCCTCTGCTCTTTATTTTAACCTTAGAAGGCCTATTGAATAAAATTAGAAATAATCCAGATATCAAGGGAGTTAAAATCAGAAATGAAGAGTACAAATTACAGGCGTTCGCCGATGACCTCGTGTTCATCTTGGAAGATCCATTGGAGACAGGGCCAATGTTACTTAAAGAAATAGAAGAATATGGGGAATTGGCGGGCCTGAAGATTAATAAACAAAAAACCAAATTATTAAGTAAAAATATGACATTAAATCAAAAGAAAATTTTGGAAGAAAAATTGGAACTACAAAATATTAAAAAAATTAAATACTTGGGAATCAATTTGACTAATAGATGCTCTTCAATTAAAGATGACAATTATACAAAATTAGTATCTCAAATAAAAACAGATTTGGAAATATGGGGGAAACTACAACTATCATTGTTAGGGCGAATAGCTATAATCAAGATGAATATTTTACCAAAACTATTATATCTACACCAAACAATCCCCATAAAACTAGATAAAAAATTCTTTATAGATTTGAACAAAATCACTCTGAAATTTATTTGGCAAGGCAAAAAGCCAAGGATAAAATTAATCAATTTGCAGGACAATAAAAGCAGAGGTGGCTTTGGACTACCTGATTGGCGACTATACTATCTATCAACTTCACTTGTCTGGATAAAAGAATGGATAAATTTGAAAAATAGACGACTGTTATTATTAGAAGGCCATGACCTACAAAAGGGATGGCACTCATTGCTATGGAATACGGAAAAAAAGCCACAACAACATTTCCATAGACATATAATCAGAGACGCATTAATAAAAATCTGGCAAGAAATTAGGAAAAAACATTATATGAAAATTCCCAATTGGCTGTCGACAATAGAAGCTATGTCATACCCAAATCTGACTGACATATCTAAAACAGCTAAATATAAAGATATCCTGGATGGATTAGGGAGATTGAAAAGTAGAGAAGAATTAGAAAAACAAGGAATAAAAATAGAGTGGTGGTCCTATCTTCAAATTAAATCACGTTACAAAAAAGATATCGAAGAAATGGGTATAGATACGATAACTCAACCATTAGACAAATTATTAACAGGCCCAGAAGACAAAATAATATCAAAATTATATGACTACCTATTAAAATTTGATAGATTCGAAGACATAGTGAAGGGACCAATGTTAGCATGGGCGAAGAATATAGGACATAGTATTCACCTGGCCGACTTGGAGCAACTCTGGAATAGAAATTTTAAATTAATGAAATCAGCGGCATATAAAGAAAATTACTATAAAATGTTTTATAGATGGCATTTGGCACCAGCACGATTGGCAAAAATCTACTCAAATTTGAATTCGAATTGCTGGAAATGCAAAAAAGAGCAGGGCACCTTCTTTCATACGTGGTGGTTGTGTCCCAAAGCGAAAAAATATTGGATAAAGATACACCACTGGTTACAGGAAATAGTGGACTCATCAGTAGAATATACGGCGGAACTTTTTCTACTGGGAATATTCAAAGGACAATATAGCCAAAGCATCAAATACCTAATCCTCCACATCACTACGGCGGCCAGAATTGTGTATGCACAAAACTGGAAGAATTCCAATATACCTACGGACAGTTCGATAATCAAAAAAATATACGACTGTGCTGAAATGGACAAACTAACGATTGAACTCAGAGGACAAAAAAGTTCAGATTACTACGACGTTTGGGAAAAATGGTACAACTGGACTAATAATACAAATTTGAAGAAACAGTGTGGGACGAGGACACAGGATTAGAAAATATGATAAAATAATGTATAAATTGTATAAATATAGTAGCGATATATATAAATGGTGGCAGATCTGTCTACAAATATTGTAATATGTAAAATATGAAAATTAATAAAAAAAAAATAAAAAAGAAAAAAAGAAAATGGTAGGAAACAGTTAATTGCCAGAGTCCCCGAGAGTTGCTGCCTGCTTGTGAGCCTGCAGTGAAACAAAAGGCTGCTGGGGGAAAGAACACGAGCGGGTCCCGCCAGGCAGCAGCAGAACCATCCGGTGCTGGGCTCAAGTTGGCGCGGACCGCGGCGGGGCAGCACCCAGAGCGCCCCTCACCTTAACCCGGCTCCTCTGATATGACCATGGCGATGCCGGCGCCACTCATCCCTGCCGCACAGCCGCCGCCCCCCGCCACCGCCCCCTGCGCCCCCCCGGCAGCCGCCCCCTCCCTGCCACCCGGCCCGACCGCTCTGGCCACCCCTGCCGCCGCCCCCACTACTGTCCCCGGCCTCTTTCGCCCGGAGCCCAGCGTGGCTGCTGGTGCGGCGGTGGCGGCAGCATCCGCTTCAGGAGGTGCGGAAAGCAGTTCAGGTCCGGGTCCGGGTCCTGCTCCCATTCTGTGTCCGGGCTCGGCAGGCAGCAAACCCCCCCCCCCCCGACACCTTCGGGCAAACCGGTGTACTCAACGCCTTCGCCGGTGGAAAACACACCGCAGAACGAGTGTAAGATGGTGGAGCTGCGCGGCACCCAGGTGGCCTCGTTCTCGGTGGAGGGCTGTGAGCTGATCTGCCAAAATCAGCTCTCCCCCCCTCTTCACGAGTAGCTCCCGGGAGGAGGGGGGACAGAGGAGGGGGGTCTGAACGTGCGTGTGAGTGTATGTCTCTGGGTGCACGGGAATCCCGCACCCAAAGGGAGGTTGAGTTGAGTTCGATTTCCTTAAAGTCGCGGGAGAAGGGCACAGTCGGAAGGGAATGGAGGTGATAAACATCCCATCCCATTAAGAGCAGGTCTTAAAATAACTGGGCTGTTCCCTAGAATTGCCTCCTTGCTCAATGATCGTTAAAACTGCTTTGTAAATACTGTTTAATTCAATGGAACTGTTGTGTTCTGACTGACCTATAACTGAACCATAAACTTGTTTTGACTAGACGACCTCTGACTGAACTGTTGTTGTTATGTTTATAGTTGAACTCTACCTGAACTGTTGTTGCCACCCTAGTCATGTGTTTGAATGCTCATACGCTACTGGTTGTTGTGTCTGACAGTTCCCTATAAAAGGGCTATCTGTCAGACTGCAAGTTGCTGGTTGTTTTGAGTGAGTGAATAAAAGAGCTGTTCTGAAGTCTGTCTCCTGCGATCTTTGCCCACAATTTAACAGTGACGACGAGGGTTTAGGACCAGGAGAACGAAGACCAGCCCTCAAGCGCTGCAACCAGCCAGGCAGCACTAGCCACGTCTGCCTTCTTTCATCGGGATCTCCACCTTCCACCTGCCGGCGCCTTTCGACCCTGGGACTCCTACATGCGGCATTTTGAGTACTTCCTCGAAGCCAATGATCTGCTGGGGCTGGCTGACAACAGAAAAAGAGCTTTGTTTCTGAGTCACTGCGGGCCAGAGGTGTTTGACACCGCAGAATCGTTGTCTGCCCCAACCCCAGTTCACACCGTGACCTGGCAGGTACTCCAGGCAACGCTGAAGACACACTACGTGCCCACCCCATCCAAGGTTGTCCGGCGCTACGAGTTCCGCCAGCGGCTGCAGCAGGAGGGCGAGACCATCAACCAATACATCGCCGCCCTCCATAAAGCCTCCGGCCACTGCGAGTTCCACGACCTGGATGACATCCTGCTTGACCAGCTCATCTGTGGCGTGCAGGACATTCGCCTGCAACGCCGGCTCCTGGCTCGGCCCAACCTCACGCTGGCCGCTGCCCTGGACAAAGCCAGAGCTGCTGAGTCCTCATCCAAAGCGGCCGAATCTCTGCACCGTTTCGCCTCCTCTAAAAAGGACACTAAGCCTTCTTCTGCGGTCCACATGGGCTCTGTCGAGGAGCCTGTAAGCAGCGACGACGAGGTCTGCCGCACCGACCAGAAGTGCTCTCCGCCTCCCAAAGACTTCCTGACTGCTTGTGCCAGCTGTGGGGGGGGCGACACCCGAGGATATCATGCAGATTTAGGCACGTTATCTGCCAACGGTGTGAAAGGAGAGGACATTTGGCGCGAGTTTGCCGTGCCATTCTGCCGCCGAAAGACACGCATGCGCAGGAAAACCCTAGAAGCGAATCGTCAAATAAATTCGGGCGTGAAAACCATAGACCGCGCCAGAGAGCCTTCACCAGGCAGCCAGAAACCAACCAAACGCGGGTTGCCAGGGCCAGCTGCCCCTTCAAAAGGAAGATCAGGGTCACCGTCTCCATCGACGGAGCACCGGTCCAAATGGAGGTCGACACCGGGTCTGCAGTGTCTATCGTCACCTGGGAGACGCTCAAGCTCGCCCTTCCGAGTTTCCGGTTTACCCGCCTGCAGGAATCCTCAATCCGCCTCTCTGACTACCAGGGAAACCGGATCCCTGTCCTTGGAAAAGCCCTGGTCCACGTCAGATTCAACCATTTCGACCGACCTCTCCAGCTCACCATAGTCAACGGCAGCCTTCCGAGCCTCCTAGGACTCGATTGGTTTGAATCGCTCGGCCTAGGGGTGACAGGCATCCACGCCATCGGAGCCGCGAACCTGGACGACCTTTTTGACGAGTTCCAGGACGTTTTCAATGACGGTTTGGGCAAGTATGTGGGAAATCCTATCTCATTTAGCCTTGATCCTAATGTCGCCCCCATTCGCCTTAAGCCTCGATGGGTCCCTCTCCCACTACGGGATAAAATTGACAAAGAGCTGGACAAGCTCATCAAACAGGGCATTTTGGAGCTGGTCAACCATGCTAAATGGGAGACCCCCATAGTGACCCCCGTTAAAGGGGACGGCAGTATTCGAATTTGCGCCGACTACAAATGCACAATCAATAAGGCTTTGCAACAGAGCACCTATCCGGTGCCGATTGTGCATCATCTACTCCACTCCCTAGGTCCTGGACGCCTGTTTGCTAAACTAGACCTTGCACAGGCGTACCAGCAGCTGCCGGTAGATAGAGCTACTGCAGAAGCACAGACCATTGTAACTCACAGGGGAGCTTTTAAATGTCACAGGCTGCAGTTTGGAGTCAGCGTAGCCCCGGGGTTGTTCCAGAGTGTAATGGAACGTCTGTTGCAGAACATCCCTGGGGTCGTACCATATTTTGATGATGTCCTGATCTCTGCCTGTGACCAGGACCAGCTCCGCTGTCGAGTTAGAATGGTCCTGTCAAAAATGCGTGCTGCTGGGCTTAAAGCCAAACGCAGCAAATGCTTGTTGGGGGTGCCTGAGGTTGAATTTTTAGGGTACCAAGTCAATGGCCAAGGTATCCACCCCACAGAAAATAAGCTAAGGGCAATCCATGAGGCTCCTGCCCCAAAAAACCAAACAGAACTCCAACCTTTCCTGGGGCTCCTAAATTTTTACAGCCTTTTCCTAAAAAACAAAGCCACCGTAGCCGAGCCTCTCCACAAGCTGCTGGCCAAAAACATTCCTTGGAAATGGGGGTCCAGGGAGGCGTCAGCTTTCGCAGCTGTCAAATGACTACTAACCAATGACAGTTTCTTAATACAATACAACAATACCCTGCCATTGGTCCTGGCGTGCAACGCTTCCCCTGTGGGAGTCGGCGCTGTGCTCAGCCACAAGCTTCCAAATGGGTCAGAGGCCCCTGTGGCCTATTACTCAAGGACTCTGTCCAGTGCAGAGCGGAACTACAGCCAGCTGGACAGGGAGGCCTTGGCTTTAGTTGCTGGTGTCAAAAAATTCCACGAATATTTGTTTGGGAGGGATTTTGTTTTGGTTACGGACCACAAGCCGCTTCTGGGGCTTCTTGCGGGGGACCGCCCCACTCCGGCTGCCCTATCCCCCCGTTTCGGCTGGTGGGACATCTTTCTCTCAGCCTACTCCTATCGCCTGGTACATCGGCCAGGAAAAGACATGGGCAATGCGGACGCTTTGAGCAGGTGCCCATTGCCCGACCTCCTTACAGACATTGTCCTGGAAGCTCCAATCCTCTTGATTGACTTGGCTGATTCCGGACTGGTCACTTCTGCTGAGGTGGCTAAACATACGGCCAAGGACCCCTCACTCAGAACTGTGTTGAACTGGGTGTTGAGGGGATGGCCAAAGGACCTGGTCAAGCCTGACCTTAAACCATACGAACAGAGACAGCATGAACTGTCAGAGCAAGGGGGTTGCCTCCTTTGGGGCGACCGAGTGGTCATACCAACCAGCCTGCGAGCTGGAATACTTAGGACCTTACGTGAAGGCCATCCGGGGATTGTCCGGATGAAAGCCTTGGCTAGGGGGTACGTTTGGTGGCCAAATATGGATGCAGAAATCCAAAATTGGGTTGGGTTATGCAAACCCTGTCAAGAGTTGCGGCCTGCTCCGCCCAAAGCACCAGTCCATGACTGGGAACAACCAAAAAGCCCCTGGTCATGGCTACATGCCGATTTTGCAGGCCCCTACCACGGCCAAATGTTTTTAATAATTGTCGATGTCTACTCAAAGTGGCTCGAAATATTTCCAATGGGTTCTACCACCGCTGAGGCAGTTATTAAGGTGCTCAGACACCTTTTTGCCACACACGGCCTCCCAGACATCCTTGTAAGGGACAATGGTCCCCAATTTACGGCCACCAATTTCGAGGGGTACCTTGCTGACCTGGGAATTCGCCATGCCCTGTCCTCGCCATTCCATCCGGTGACCAATGGACTGGCTGAACGATTCGTAAGGTCAGCCAAGGAAGCATTAGGTAGACTGGGCCCAGGGGACTGGCAGGCCCACATCGATACATTTCTGAGTACTCAGCACATAACCCCAAGTGCGACCACTGGCAGCAGCCCGGCCGAGCTCCTTATGGGTCGCAGGCTTAGATCCGTCCTAGACCATTTACACCCAAGCTACGCCACTAAGGCAAAACCAGAGGTCACACAAAAAACCAGGGCCTTCTCCCTGGAATATTCGGTATTCGCCCAAAATTATGCCGAGGGCCCCCTGTGGCTACCTGGGGTCATAGAAGCAGTCTTGGGTCCACTAACATACGAAGTCCGCCTCCAGGACGGACGCTTCTGGAAGAGGCACATAGATCAGCTACGCAACCGAGTAAAAGGGGAACCTAACGAACCTCAAAAGGTAACACCCTGTGTTCTTCCCCTAGCTACCTCAAGCCCTGAGGAAGTGGAAGTCCAGCAGCGTTCACAATTAGAACCGGTTCCACCAGTCGCAGAGGCCACGCCCGATACATTCCAGGAGCTTCCATGCTCCACCCCAAGAGCAACAGCAGACCTTTCCAAACAGGCTGCTGCCTCACCAGAGTCTGAGCTGCGCAGGTCAGGGAGGGTTCCCAAACGCCCCGCCTACCTGCGCGACTGTGTCTGTCGGACTGTTCCATCTAGAAGGGGAGGGGGTGTTGTGTTCTGACTGACCTATAACTGAACCATAAACCTGTTTTGACTAGACCTCTGACTGAACTGTTGTTGTTATGTTTATAGTTGAACTCTACCTGAACTGTTGTTGCCACCCTGGTCATGTGTTTGAATGCTCATACGCTATTGGTTGTTGTGTCTGACAGTTCCCTATAAAAGGGCTATCTGTCAGACTGCAAGTTGCTGGTTGTTTTGAGTGAGCTAATAAAAGAGCTGTTCTGAAGTCTGTCTCCTGCGATCTTTGCCCACAATTTAATAGGAACTATGCCCATGTGCAATCCCAGGTAGATACCAATTCAAGTTCCTTTTAATTGAATGGGGGGCGGGTTGCCCCAGTGAAATGCATATATTGTTTTCAGCTTTCTGGTATTTGTACAACTAGCTATTTCATGGCATACAGTTCACATTATGCATTTGCATTATGATTTTTTTTGTTGCATACCTAAATTATTGCAGAAGTCACTTGATTAAAGTAATAATTACTTCTGCGTGAAGTTGAGAACAAGATTTTTATTCAATTTTGTGCCTGACAAAATCAAGCTGTCTTAATGTATCGAGTGTATTACATTTCAGTTTCTGTACTTTTAGAAATCTAAAAACCTGAGCTTTTATCGTTTTCATTTATGTGCATATGTGACTAGTTTTTTCTTCACAAATAGTTAGAACATATTCCCATGTCATACCTGCTAGTCATGTGATCTAGTGAGGCTGTTAGAATATATTTGTATTTTATTTTATAATACCGGTATAATTTATTTGAGGACTGTTATTAATGCTCGGAACGATGTTTCATTTTGCTTTCTTTAAGATCTTTGATTTGATTTAGTATTAGAGTTGGAAGGGACCTTGTAGGTCATCTAGTCCAACCCCCTGCTCAAGCAGGAGTTCCTACACCATTTGAGACAGATGGCAGTCCAGTCTCTCCTTGAAGGTCGCAAGTGTTGGGGCTCTCACAACTTCTGCTGGCAAGCTGTTCCACTGGTTGATCGCTCTCACCGTCAGAAAGTTTCTCCTCACTTCCAGGTTGAATCTCTCCTTGGTCAGCTTCCATCCATTATTCCTTCTTTGGCTTTCTGGTGCCATAGAGAACAGCCTGACCCCCTCCTCTTTGTGGCATCCCCTCAAGTATTGGAACACTGCTATCATGTCACCCCTGGTCCTTCTCTTCGCCAGACTGGCCAAGCTCAGTTCCTGCAACCGCTCTTTGTATGTTTTATTTTCCAGACCCTTTATCATCCTGGTTGCTCTCTTCTGCACTTTCTCTAGGGTTTCAATGTCTTTTTTGTAGTGTGGTGACCAAAACTGGATGCAGTACTCTAGGTGTGGTCTGACCAAGGCTTTATAGAGTGGTACAAGTACCTCTCTGATCCTTGATTGTATCCCTCTATTTATGCAGCTCAGGACTGTGTTGGCCTTTTTGGCTGCTGCTGCACACTGCTGGCTCATATTTAGTTGGCTGTCTACCAAGACTCCAAGATCCCTCTCGCAATCGCTGCTATTGAGTGTGGTTTCACCCAGTTTGTATGTGTATTTTTGATTCTTCTTACCTAGGTGTAGAATTTTACTTTTCTCCGTGTTAAATTTCATTTTATTGGTTTGGGCCCAGTGTTCGAGTCTGTCAAGGTCCCTCTGGATTTTGAGTCTGTCCTCTGGGGTGTTTGCTACTCCCGCCAGCTTGGTATCATCTGCAAATTTGGTTAGTTCTCCTGTTATTCCCTCATCTAGGTCATTTATGAAGATATTAAAGAGTACTGGGCCTAGGATGGAACCTTGTGGTACGCCACTGCTTACTTCTCTCCATGTGGACTTAGAGCCATTGAGGACTACTCGCTGGGTACGGTTGGTCAGCCAATTGTTAATCCATCTGGTTGTGTAGCTGTCTATCCCGCTTTTTTCTAGCTTATGAAGAAGTAGGTTGTGGTCTACTTTGTCAAATGCTTTGCTGAAGTCCAGGTATATTATGTCTACTGCATTTCGCTGGTCTACTAATTTGGTCACAGTGTTGAAGAATGAAATGAGGTTGGTTTGGCATGACTTGTTCTTAACAAATCCGTGTTGGCTGTTGGTTATTACTTGGTTTGTTTCTAGATGATGGGAGATCTGGTTTTTAATTATTTTTTCCAGTATTTTCCCAGGTATTGATGTTAGGCTGATTGGTCTGTAGTTTCCTGGGTCTGTTTTTTTACCTTTTTTGTAGATGGGGACCACATCAGCTCTTTTCCAGTCCTCAGGGAGTTCCCCTGCATTCCAGGATTTGTGGAAGATGTGGTGCAGTGGTTCCGAAATGACTTCTGCTAGTTCTTTTAGGACTCTGGGGTGTAATCCATCAGGTTCTGGTGCTTTGTAGGACTGTTAGCCTTCTTTTTACTGTTCATAGGCCTTGAAAGTTGCTTAGCCAGGGAAGTGAAACAAGGTATATATTCCTAGAATAGCTTCGCATTTGATAAATATACCTTCAGAAAATTTGGAGGCTCTGGCATGGGACCAATACAGGTAGTCCTTGACTTTTGACCGCAATTGAGCCCAAAATTTATGTTACTAAGTGAGACAGTTGTTAAGTGAATTTTCCCCATTTTATGATTTTTCTTGCCACAGTTGTTAAGTGAATCACTGCAGTTAAGTTATGTTGTTAAATGAATCTTGTGTTCCCTTTTATTTTGTCAGAAGGTTACAAAAGGGGATCATATGACCCCTGGACACTGCAACTGTCATAAATATGAGTTAGTTGCTAAGCATCTGAATTTTGATCATGTGGGGATGCTGCAACAGACTTAAGTGTGAAAAACAGTCATAAATCACTTTTTTCAGTGCTGTTGTAACTTTGAACGGTCACTAACTGAACTGTTATAAGTCATATTGTAAAGGAGGGGCTTGTCGGAACGTCTGTTAGAACATGAGACAGCTTCGCCCCCCCTGCCTGGGGAGACTGTAAATTAGAGGTAAATGAATCTTGTTTCCCCATGGCATATACCCTTAAAGAAATCAAACCCGAAATATACAATCTAAGAAAACACTTTTATTATAAAATTAACAAAACCTAGATAACTGCATCTTACCGGACAGAAATATGTCAGCCGGACAAAGGAAAGCAAGGAAGAGAATAATGGAGGAATAATGTAGACATGTGCAGTAAATCAGGAATCACAAGACACTTTGAAGATAAGAGTTCAGAGCCAGATACCGTAATGCACTGTATGTAAGCTCAGCTGGCAAATACAAAAAAGACGCAGTGACAAACCCCTTCTTTGTCAGTTGAGCGGACATCAGTTATAGTAATCAATAAAGGCACATTTTCTTGCGCAGATATTCGTGCTGATCTGCTGGAAGCGGTTTGTTGAGCATATCAGCAATCTAGTCACATGTAGGCACATACTGCAACTTTACAAAACCTTATATCACTAATTGTCTGATATTCTTATAACGAATGTCAATGTGTCTGGACCTAGAACCCGTGAAATGTGAGTCAGAAATATACACCACCGATTCATTGTCTTCCATCACGGTGATCGGTCGGATCGGGTGTGTCCAGATATCTGTGATTAAAGCATCAAACCACGTTAGAGAATTACATGCACCTGAAACACAAGCATATTCAGCTTCAGTAGAAGAACAAGAAACAAACTTCTGTGTATACACTTGCCAGTAAACAGGACATCCATTTAAAAACATCATATAACCTGAAGTACTTGTATGTGATTTCTTATCACTTGTCCAATCAGAATCAGCATAACATCATAATTCTGCATGATTAGTATGTGTCGGTTCTAACAATAGCTTCATATGTTTAGTGTGTTTTAAATATTTCAATAATTTCTTAACACATGTCCAATGAAACTGTTTTGCCTTACCTACATGTCGTGACAAGAGATTAACACTAAATGCAATGTCGGGTCTGGTCCAACTACTAATATATAACAGTGACCCAATAACTGAACGATAAAGTGTCTGATCCTCGAATTCAGGACCTGCTTCATGTGCTAAGTTGTGAAAATCTGTTTGCATAGGTATGCGTCCTGTGTTAGCATCTTTCATGTTGCAATGATGCAAAAGTTGTTCAATTTTATCCTCTTGTGAAAGACTAAACCCCTTCTGTGTTTTGGCAATCTGAACACCTAAATAAGTGTTAATATGTCCTAAAGATTTCAGTGTGAAATATCTCTGTAAGCCTTTAGTAAACTTCTCACTCATCTGCTTATTTGGACCAATATAAACAATATCATCAACATAAACAAGAATTATCTCATATGTATTATCAGATCTTTTTGTAAACACACATTCATCAGTTTCGGACTTAATAAAGCCCATTGAATTTAGTTTGTCAGTAAGACATAAATACCACATTAAACCAGACTGTTTCAGACCATAAAGACTTTTGTGTAGAAACCAGGTATCCCCTTCTTGCTGTCGGAACCCTGGAGGACCTTTGACATAGATCTCCTCATCCAGGTCAGCATTTAGATAAGCCGTGTCAACATCGAACTGGAAAATTTCTAAACCAAGGATAGTAGCAGTAGCTAAAGTAATTTTTACGCTTTCAGTCCTTACTGTCAGTAAGTATTTGTGTAATCCTCAGGATAACGTTGGGCGAAACCCTGAGCTACAAGTCTGGCCTTGTACAATGACTCACCATTTGGCTTCTTCTTGATTCTGTAGACCCATCGAGTGCCAATGACTTTTTTGTTTGTTGGAGGCTTTGCAGGCGTAAACACCTTAAGTTTCTTTAGACTGTCCATTTCAGCCTGCATTGCCTCATACCACTTCTCCTGCTCTGATTCATTAAGATGCTTGATTTGTGTGAACTTATCAGGAGGAAGTGTAACGTTGCAAATCAAAGGCAAGGGTGCTTTTGTCAGTTGCCACAAATATCGCTGTGGAGGAATACCTTTTGTGGCCCTCTTGGAACGCCTCGGAACAGTTGTCCATTCGTCTTCCGTGTCGTTCTCGTCTTCATCATCGTCGCTAGCGTCAGCATCCGCGGCTTGTGAAGACGGAACATCAGGTTGAGAAGAACTAGTGGATGGAACATCTGCCTGTGCATCTTGGTCATCAGGCTGCACGGCATCAGCAGCAGCATCATCTCTAGGAAAATAAACTCCAGGATCATTGGAATGAATCCTGGACCAGTCAGAATCTTCCTCAAAATTGGCAGATTGAGAAATCACCTTCACATGATTAGAGTCAATAAATTTGCTCCATTCTGAATTGTCATCAATACCCATAAATCGCAGCCTTTTTGCTACTGGACCTCCTTTCCTTCTTTGAGCTAAGGGAATGTTCACCATAGCATATGAACCAAAAATATGGAGATTCTTGAGGTCGGGCTTGTACCCATACAACATGAAGAAAGGAGTCTGATTTATTACACTACTCCAAATACTGTTGACAATGTAATTTGCATATTTAATAGCTTCACCCCAGTATGGGTTACTGAGGTTGGCGTCTTCTAGGAGACAACGCATCATGGTTTGCAGGACCCCTTGTCGCCTCTCTGCCACTCCGTTGTGTGCCGGTGTGTAAGGTGCTGAGGTCTGATGCAGTATTCCATTCTTACGCATCCAGTCCTGGAAACGCTGAGACATGAATTCAGTACCACGATCACTCTGAATTCTGGTGATGCTCACTCCGTGTTGGTTATGAACAAGAGCGGCAAAATCTTTAAAGATCTGAAAGGTCTCTGATTTTTCTTTCATAGGATATCCATATCCATATCTAGAATAATTATCAACAATTGTTAGAAAATATTTTCTGCCACCAAGTGTTGGCTGTTTGAACGGACCTACTATGTCAGTGTGTACCAATTCAAATATGCGTGTTGACAGGCATGTAGCGCGTTTTGGAACGGCAGCTGCTTTGGACTTGGCCTTTTTGCAGACAGCACAGTCCAAAAACACCTTACACCCCTTTAGATCCAAACCTTTTGCGAACTCCGGCATTTTCCGAAGAACACGAAAACTGGCATGCCCCAATCTTCTATGCCACTTATGGATACACCTGTAATGCAAAGGTTTACCAGTTAGTGAATTTTCAACATTAACAGTGGAGAGATGATCTGAAGGTAGGGGATATAGTCATCACCCCGTTGTCATGGTCAGACCATTTCCTACTGAGGTTGGATTTCACAGCCCCACTCCTCCTCCGCAGGGAGGTGGGACCGACTATGTGGTTCCGCCCCAGTCGCCTAATGGAGCCGGAAGGATTCCAGAGGGAACTTGGGGAAATACCTGAAACCCTGGTACACAATTCGTCTGAGGCCCTGGTGGCTGCCTGGAACACCGCGGCAGCAGGGGCATTAGATCGGATTGCGCCTTTGCGACCTCTCCGTGGCAGTGGATCCCGGAAAGCTCCCTGGTTTACCGAGGAGCTCCGGGAGATGAAACGCCACAAGAGACGTCTGGAGCGTCGCTGGAGAGCCAGTAAAACCGAGTCTGATCAAACACTACTAAGAACTTTTATTAAGTCTTATCTAGTGGCGATAGGGGCGGCAAAACGATCTCATTTTTCCGCTCTTATTGCGTCCGCAGATTCTCGTCCAGCCGCCTTGTTTAGGGTGACTCGCGCCCTCCTTGCAAAAGGGGGGAGCGAGGAACACTTGCAAGGCAGAGCTGAGGAATACTCGCAGTTTCTGACGGATAAAGTCGCTCGGATTCGGTCGAACCTGGACTCTAGCTGGGCAGAGTCCATTGAGTTGACAGGGGCAAGTCTTGGTCCAGCATTGTGGGAGGAGTTTGAGCCTGTTTCTCCTGATGACGTGGACAAGGCTGTGGGGGCGATGAGCTCTGCCACCTGTTTATTGGACCCGTGCCCCTCATGGTTGGTCTCGGCCAGCAGAGAGGTGGCACGCGGCTGGATCCAGGCTGTCGTCAACGCTTCTTTGAGAGGGGTCCATACCGCAACCGTTAAAAGTTGCGGTGGTGAGACCCCTCCTCAAGAAGCCTTCCCTGGATCCAGCAGATTTGAAGAACTTTCATCCGGTCTCCAACTTGCCTTTTATAGGCAAAGTTGTGGAGAAGGTGGTAGCTTTTCAGCTCCTTCGGTTATTGGAGGAAACCGATCATCTGGATTCCTATCAGTCGGGTTTCAGGCCCGGTTACAGCACAGAAACCGCCTTGGTCGCCCTGATGGGTGATCTCTGGCGAGCCCGGGATGGGGGCAATTCCTCCATTTTGGTGCTACTTGACCTCTCAGCGGCTTTCGATACCATTGACCATGGTATCCTTCTGCATCGTCTCGGCGAGTTGGGAGTGGGAGGCACCGTCTTATGGTGGTTCTCCTCTTATCTCGCCGACAGGATGCAGTCAGTGTTGGCAGGTGGGCAGAGGTCATCTCCTAGGCCCCTGACCTGTGGGGTGCCTCAGGGTTCGGTCCTCTCACCCATCCTGTTTAACATTTACATGAAACCGCTGGGGGAGATAATCTGTAGACACGGGGTGAGTTTCCAACAGTACGCTGATGACACCCAACTGTACATCACCACCCTGTCTCAATTCAGGGAGGCGGTTGATGTGATGTGCCAGTGCCTGGACGACGTTAGGATCTGGATGGGGAGGAACAGACTCAGACTCAACCCCGACAAGACTGAGTGGCTTCTTTTTAGCGGAGCAAGACGATCGCGTCCAGCACTGCTTTAAAAGACTGACATCAAATGATAGAAAATACACAAAAAAGCAGCAGGAAAAGACAAGAGACAAACTGGGCAAGTAACCACCACTTAAGTCTTATTGCCTCTTACTGTAAAGGTTACAAAGTAGCAACTTTTAAAATGGCGACGAAAGCTTGAATGGGTGTGGAAAAGTGAAAGTGAGAAGAGAGAAAGTTTCATTTTACTGACAGGCTTGCATAGGAGAGTCTGTTTGAGCTGATTTTGAACTGATATTGCGTTTTGGAGATTCTTCTTTTTGGCAAGAAGACTAATATAAGTTGGAATATTATTAAGATTTAATTAAATCTAAATGGCTTCCAAATTTGTGAAGACAGTTTCTTGTAAAGGGGCTGGAAGCGCTGAGAGCTCACCCACTCTACCTTCTAAACTGCAATCTCTGGCAGCACAACCACAGCCCCTAACTCTGGCAATGTTACAAGACAGTCTTAAAGCCATGCAAGTTGAAATGACTAAAAACTTTAATAAGAAAATTGATGAAGCTAATGAAAAAATTAATGACATGATTAATGATAAA
The DNA here is from genome assembly GCA_023053685.1 of Diadophis punctatus similis. Taxonomy (NCBI): domain Eukaryota; kingdom Metazoa; phylum Chordata; class Lepidosauria; order Squamata; family Dipsadidae; genus Diadophis; species Diadophis punctatus. The sequence goes on from JALIGW010000085.1 coordinate 1,134,044, forward strand.
ATACAAGATGTTTCTGAGAAAATTGAGAAAAAAATAGAAATTGGCAACAGTGAAATCAGAACAGATATTTTGGTAGCACTTAAAGGTTTGGCAAATAATGTGGAATATTTGGAACAACAAATTGACCAAATTAGAGAAATTACCGCAGACCTGAGAGGGGAAATACAAGATGTTCAGGAGAAAAGAGAAAGAGATGCAAATGAAATCACATTAATTCATTACAGGAACATGGAATTTGCGATCAGAGTGCGGGGGGTGAAGGAGGAGAAACAAGAAAATCTGAGAGATTTGATGGTAGAGGCCCTTGCCCAAGCTATGGGCATGAGGAAAGAAGAGCTGGTGTGGCAAATTGATAAGATATATCGGGTGAATTCTCGTGTGGCCAGAATGAGAAATCTTCCAAGAGATATTGTAATTTATTTTAACAATAGAACATTGCGAAATGACATTCTACAAGCAACTTATCAAAATAAGTTACAGGTGGGAGGACAAGAAATGATGACAATGAAAGAAATCCCTCCAAAAATGTTGAGAGCTAGAAAGGAATTTTCCTTCCTAGTGGAAGAACTTAAAAGACAACATTTCCCATTTAGGTGGGAGGTTCCAGCCGGAATATCGTTGATTTATGAAGGAGAAAGACACCGATTGAATACGGTGCAGAAAGCAAGAGATTTTTTTACATATATCTTAAAGGCTGGGACACCAAGATCTCCAGAAGGGAGGAGAAAGGAAGAGAGAGTAAGACAAAGAGAGGAACTACAGCAGGAAGGAGCTACAGCTGGTCAAAGTGAATTAGCTATAATTCTGGCTGACAAAACTGTGGATTTATTTGGAGAGGAACGGATAAGAGAACAAAGAGAACAAAGACAGACCAGAGCTACAACTAAGCGTATACAAGAAATGTTGCAGCAACAATCTCAACTGTTAGCCGAAGAAGGTACCAAGCAAGTAGTGGGAGGAACAAGGCCAAAAGAAATAAAGAAGCTAGATGTCCAGGCAATGTTCCAGTCGCTTGAGAAGCTCCCAGATGGGAAGTAGATTTCAATGTGGAATGTCAACGGATTAAACTCACCACAGAAAAGAAAGAAAATTTTTCATTATCTTAAGCAATTTAATAATGATGTGACTTGCTTACAAGAAACACATATTAGAACACAAGATCAAAAATACTTAATAAATTCAAGATTAGGAACACAATTTGTTTCAGCAGCACATGATAAAAAAATGGAATTGTTATATATGTAAAGAGACATTTGATTGCTAAGCTAATTGAAGCAGATGATCAAGGAAGATATCTCGCGGTTGAACTTTTAATTAAGGGAGAGAGACTTTTGGTAATTGGTGTATATGCCCCGAATCAACAGCAGGAAAAATTTTATGATTTTCTACATACAAAATTGGTACAATGGGACTACAGTACCTGCATTCTTCTTGGTGATTGGAATGGTGTACCAGATGCTGTAAAAGATAAGAAAGGCCCTAAGCAAAATATTTTTTCAAGAGCAAAATTGCCCAAACCCTTTTTTGAGATGATGGAAGATTGGGAGTTGAGAGATATTTGGCGTGAAAGAAATACAGAAGAAAAGGATTTTACCTTTTTTTCCGATAGACACCAATCCTTTTCAAGGATTGACTTTATTTTGATTACTAATAATCTTTTTTCTAGGGTAAAGAAGACGAAGATATGTTCAAGAGTACTGACAGATCATAGTCCGGTTTGGATGGATTTAGAAGATCGAAATGGACCTAGAAGGTCATGGAGGTTAAATGAGAATTTATTTAGATATGATGAAAATGTGAAGGAGTGTAAAAAATTAATGAAAGAATTTTTTGTTAATAATATGCAAAAGGGCACATCTTTGGAAATGGTTTGGGATGCAAGTAAAGCCTATATGAGAGGCATTTTGATATATCTGAATAATAAATATAGAAGGAAAAAGGGGGAGAAAAGGAAAGAACTAGAAGAGGAGATTAAGAGACAGGAAATGGCTTTAATTTCTAATCCAAGAGATAAAAAAATTAAAGAGACGATTAACTTATTAAAGGGTCAATTTAATATGTTAATGGCAGATCAAGTAGCAACAAATTTACAATATGCTAAATTTAATACTTTTAGCAATGCTAATAAACCAGGAAGATGGTTGGCTTATATTTTAAGAAAGAAGCAAAAATCAAGAACTATTGAAAAAATAAGATATAAGGGTAAAGAATTTTATGAACATGAATTTATTAAAAAATCTTTTTTAGAATTTTATTCAGCTTTATACAGTGAGGATAAAGTTAAAGAAGAGGATATAGACAATTACTTACGGAAACAGAATATTCACATAACTACTAAAGAGCAGAGGGATACGTTAAACCAATTGATAACTTTAGAAGAAATCTCAACGGCAATTAAACAGTTAAAAGTGGGTAAAGCCCCTGGGACAGATGGGTTAAGTGCTGTTTATTATAAAAAATTACAGGAAGAAATGGTGGAACCACTTAAAGAATTATTTAATAATATTCAAAAGGGAGGTAATGTTCCTCCAACATGGAAGACATCTTTTATCTCTCTGATCCCAAAAGAGGGCTTAGATTGTACAGATCCAAAAAATTACAGACCGATCTCACTTTTAAATATAGATTATAAAATTTTTACAAAAATCTTAGCGAATAGATTAATGATAGTTATGCAACAAATGATACATTATGATCAAACAGGGTTTTTAACTGGTAGGCAAATGAAAACTAATGTTAGACAAATTGTTAATTTACTGGAGTATTTGAGAAGCAATAACCAGATCCCCGCAGCATTAGTATTTTTAGATGCTGAGAAAGCTTTTGACAGATTGAATTGGCGGTTTTTACTAAGGTTAATAGAGAAGTTACAACTGGGAGATTATTTTGTACAATCCATTGGGGCAATATATCAAAAACAAACGGCACAAATAATAATCAATGGTGGATTAACAGATACTTTCAATATAGAAAAGGGAACAAGACAAGGATGTCCTCTATCTCCTTTGTTGTTTATTTTGAGTTTAGAAATAGTACTTAGTAAAATAAGAGAGCTTGATACAATAAAAGGAATAAAAATTAGACAGGAAGAATATAAGCTTCGAGCGTTTGCGGACGACCTGGTTGTTACTTTAACTCAACCATTACAATCTATTAGGATTTTGATGGATACAATTAATTCATATGGACAAGTGTCTGGTTTTAAAATAAATATAGCTAAAACAAAAATAATAGTTAAAAATATGACAAAAAACCAAAAAGAAGAAATAGAAAAGGTAACAGGTTTCGAGATAGTTCAAAAGATTAAATATCTAGGGGTTTATATTATGTCCACAAATACAAAATTATATCAACATAATTACGAACCACTTTGGTTAAAAATACAGAGGGATATGGAAAGCTGGGAGAAATTACAATTGTCCTTGTTGGGTAGGATAGCTGCTGTTAAAATGAATGTTTTACCAAGGTTTTTATTCCTCTTTCAAATGATACCAATACTTAAAAAAGATGAAGTTTTAAAGGAATGGCAGAAGGGTATAAATAAATTTATTTGGGCGGGGAAGAAGCCAAGGGTAAATCAGAAGATTATGCAGGATACACGTGAAAGAGGTGGTTTAAAAATGCCTAATTTAAAATTGTATTATGAAGCAGCGGCCCTCTCAGCAATTACGGATTGGATTAACTTAACGGAAGAGAGTGTATTAAACAATGAGGGATATGGTTTGGTCTTTGGGTGGCATGCTTATTTAATATATGACAAAAAAGTAGATAAAGCTTTCAAGAGCCATATATTAAGAAATGCTTTATTGCGTGTCTGGAAAAAGCATCAATTTAAATTAAATGATAAGTTACCTTTATGCAGTGCTCCCCAACCTTTTGTCACCCTCGGCACACCATAGCCTCTCCCAAAATTCCACGGCACACCACATACAAAAATTGGATAAAAAACAAATATAATCTTCAAAATATCATTTTGAAGAGTATAATAGTATAGGAATGTCAAACTGGGCATAACAGAATTACTTGATTTATTATTTTATTTGATAATTAGGTAGGTCAGTGGTGGACAACCTTAATGATACCATGCGCCAATTGGCCCAGGCGTCCCGGGTGGGCGGGCCCGCCTGGATGCCGCCATTTGAGTTTTGCCCTGTGCGCATGTGCAGAACGCTGTGCGCATGCGCAGAGGGCAAAAGACCGCAAATGGTGGCGTCCCCCACCTGCTTCTTCGGCTTGAGTTTTAAAAGAAAGCAAAACATGGGCGGGAGAGGCAGGTCTTGCTCATTAAGCCTCACTGCAGCGGCCAGCAAGGCTTAATGAGCAAGACCTGCCTCTCCCGCCCGCGTTTTGCTGTCTTTTATAACTCAAGCTGCCCAAGGCAGCCCAGAGCAGGCGAGTCAATCCAGCAAGTGAGGAGGCGTCGGCAAGAGGCGGAGCTTGGCGACAAGGAAGTTTGCTGGCTTAAGAAGCAGACATCCCTGTCGTCCTCCCTTTCGGCTCCGCCTCTTGCCGACGCCTTCCTCACTCGCGCCCTGCCAAGCCCCAAATCAAGCCAGCCCTAGCGCGACATGCGTGAGACTGCTTTCCAGGCTGTATATGGAAGCTGAAGAGCCTTACCGGTAGTTTGGGAGAACGAAAGTTTTTTGCTGCTTCTGCTTTTGAGTGCACTGAAGGAAAGCAGCAAAAAACTTTATTTCTTTCTCCCAAACTAGAGGTAAGGCTCTTCGGCTTCCACAAACAGAAGCAGCAGGGAGGAGGACTCGCGCCACGCCCCCCCACGCCCCCCACCAAGCCTCAAATCAAGCCAGCCCGCGACTGGAGCTACCGGGAAAAGTCCCAGGTAGGACATGCGCCCCGTCCCGCCCGCCAGTCCTGCCCCGCCCGCCCTGCCAACCCCCAGCGCGAGACGCGTGTCCTACCTGGGACTTTTCCCGGTAGCTCCAGTCGCGTTCCTTGCTACGGTAATAGTGTCCAGAGCAGAGCAGCCCCTTCCAAAAGATAACGTCTCGCGAGACGTTATCTTTTGGAAGGGGCTGCTAAGCTCTGGACGCTATTAGCAAGGAACGCGACTGGAGCTACCGGGAAAAGTCCCAGGTAGGACGCGCGCCCCGTCCCACCCGCCAGTCCTGCCCCACCTGTCCTGCCTACCCCCAGTGCAAGACGCGTGTCCTACCTGGGACATGCCCCAGTACCTCCTCCTCGCATTCCTCGCTGTTGTGTCCAGGGCAGCAGGTCTGCTCATTAAGTCTCGCTGCAGTGGCCAGCAGGCTTAATGACCAGACCTGCCTCTCCCGCCCGCGTCTTGCTGTCTTTTAAAACTCAAGCCGAGGCGACTTGAGTTTTAAAAGACAGCAAGTCACGCGGGCGGGAGAGGTGTCAGCCATTGGATGATTGCAATGCGCCACTTGCAATCATCCAATGCGCCACATTTGGCGCATGCGCCACGGTTTGGCCACCCCTGAATGACGCAAGCTTTTGCCGCGGCACACTTGGCATGGCTTCACGGCACACCAGTGTACCGTGGCACACCGGTTGGGGAGCACTGCCTTTATGGACATTACCCAGACACGCGATAGAAAATATAAATGTGGAACAAAAATTCGATAAAATTACATATAAAGAACTACTTTTGGAAGAGGGAACTAGATATCAATTAAAATCGTTGGAGAAATTAAGAGAAGAAGGAATAATCAGAACATGGTTTCAATATATACAATTACAGGCTAGATGGAGAGACGATCAAAAAATTGGTATACTGAAAAAAGAGGACAATTTGTTTGTACAAATAAAAGATAAGGGCCCAATGCATATAAAGAGATTATATAATATTTTATTGGAATTAGATTCAAAAACAGAACTAGTTAAGGATTGTATGATAAAATGGGCTCAAAATATTGGAGAACCTATAATGATGGATACATGGGAAAAGATATGGGTTAGAAATGTTAAATTTACATAGGCACAAAACTTGAGAGAAAATTTTTATAAAATGCTTTATAGATGGCATTTAGACCCAAAAAAATTAGCTTGTATGTATCCAAATTTAGATTCTAAATGTTGGAGATGTGAATGTGAGGATGCTACATATTTTCATATATGGTGGACTTGTAAAAAGATTAAGGCATTTTGGATAAAAATTTGGTGGATTATACAAAATATCTTAAAGAAAAAGATTAAGTTTACACCACAATTTTTCTTATTGGGTATAATAACGGATTGTTCTGTTATAGAGACTAAGTTGGTTTTGAATTGTATATCTGCTGCCAGATTGCTGGTGGCACAATATTGGAAGAAAGAAGATATACCTACAATTGAAGAATGGACGTTGAAAATGACACATTTGGCTGAAATGGCCAAGATCTCATCATACTTAAAGGACCATTCAAATGAAAGATATATATTGGAATGGAGTAGGTGGACTGAATATATTCAAAAAAAGTATCAGACTAAAATAACTCAAATAGTTTATTAATGTTAGAAATTTGTGAAATGATATATTATACTTTCAAGCTCTTGGACTAACGAAGAGTTAAGGATGAAAGGGTATTTTTGAACTAATAACTTTTTTCTTTTTTTTTAGTATTTTGTAACTTTTATGTTAGTTCTCTTGGATTTATACCTTGTACTTTTTCTGGGAAGTCCGGGTGGGTGGGTGGGTGGGAAGGGTGAGGGGGGGGGAGAGGGGGGGGAGGGGGGGAGAAAAATGGGGAAAAATGTTTGTACTTTGTACTTATAAAACTTTTCAATTAAAAAAAAAAGACTGGGTGGCTCTGGATATTGCCTCCGAAGGACTATATCGACTGTCCCTCCTTGGTTCTTGAGGGAGAAAAATTAACTCCCTCAGAACGGGTTCGCAATTTGGGAGTCCTCCTAGATCCACAGCTAAAATTAGACCAACACCTTGCAGCTGTGGCTAGGGGGGCCTTTGCACAGGTTCGCCTGGTGCACCAATTGCGACCATACTTGGAGAAGGAGGCTCTACTCACGGTCGCTCATGCCCTTGTCACCTCTCGATTGGACTACTGCAATGCGCTCTACATGGGGCTGGCCTTGAACAGTATTCGGAGACTTCAACTGGTGCAAAATGCAGCTGCGTGTGCTGTGGTGGGTGTTTCAAGGTACACCCACGTGACACCTATATTCCGCCAGCTGCATTGGTTGCCCATTGGTCTCCAGGTACAATTCAAGGTGCTGATCATCATCTTTAAAGCCCTACATGGCTTAGGACCAGGCTATCTCCGGGACCACATTCTGCCTCATTCTTCCCTTCGACCGGTTAGGTCCCACAGAGTGGGTCTCCTCCAGGTCCCGTCAGCCAAACAGTGCCGACTGGCGGGGCCTAGGGGGAGGGCCTTCTCTGTAGGGGCCCCTGCTCTCTGGAACCAACTTCCCCCAGAGATCCGAACCATCCCCACCTTGCTGGCCTTCTGAAAAGCCATCAAAACATGGCTCTTCCGGCAGGCGGGGTGAGTTTGAGACGACTTTATATCTGATGTCTCCCCCATGTATGTATGTTGTTTATATGTTTTTTAAAATTGTTTTTAAATTGTCTTTTTTAATGATTTGGAGTTTTTATAAAATGTTGTACGCCGCCCTGAGTCCTGAGGGAGTAGGGCGGCATAGAAAAACTACCAAATAAATAAATAAATAAATAAATAAATAAATAAATAAATAAATAAATAAACAAACAAACAGTAGTATGAGGAACCTCAGGCTTGCTCTGAGCAACCCGTTTCATAATTTTCTTTTTGGTGGCTGTAGGAGCCTTTGGAGTAGCAACAGGATCTCTCACTGGGACATTTCTCTCTGGGCCTGTGCTCTCCTCTTTTACTTGTATACTTGCCTGTGCTTGCAGTTTAGACTTTGGCTTTAAGTAATAAACACCACCAATTAACATGGTTTCAGCAACAATGTCTCCATCTTTAACTATATAACTTGGTTTTTCGAGGTGGTGAACCTGGTATTTTAATACTGTAGATAAATGACCCTGACTAAGCAAGCTATTTTTCGCTGTTGGTATATAATACACATCAGGAATGAATGCATCGAGCTCTTCGATGTAGACAGTTCCATTTCCTCTGACCTGACAAGGATGATTGGAAAAAGAATACAGTTCACGTAATTCAGGTTCAGGCTCATGCATCTCTGAAAACAGTTCCTTTCTGTAGGTAACATGCAATGCTGCACCACTATCTAGAGTCCACAAAAGTTGTCTGTCGTATTCTGGACACAGTTGTGGATCGTTGGTTAAAGCCAACGTTGCGAGTGGAGCTTGCGGAGAACGCCTGGGACCACGACGACCTTGTCTTCTGCCTCTGCCTCTGCTGGAATCTGTTCCTCTGGGCTGGTACTGGACAGAGTCTGTGCCTCTGGGCTGGTACCATTGGGGACAATCCCGGGTGGCATGTCCCACACGATTACAGATGTAGCATCTTGGCATCCTTGGAACGTAGGCTCTTCCTCGGAAGGTGCGCCTCGCTGGAGCTCTTGATGCAGGTGGTCCTCTCAAATGTGGCGTGGCTAGCATAAATGCTTCTTCTTCTGTTAAAATTCTGCACACATGATCCACTGTGCGTTGAGCAATTGGCACTTGATTAATCTTTGTAATGGCATCTTTCCATTCATAATTCAATGAGTTAATAATAATGCTAATTATTTGAAAACCATCAATATTATAGCCTCTTTCGCCCAAATCCTTCCTCATTCCTTTCATTTTAGTTAAATGTTCTCCAATATATTCACCAGGCTTTAATTTCGAACCATGAAACTCAGACAAGAGCAAACATGTAGATTCAATTGAAACAGGCCGGTAGCATGTTTCCAATTGAGCCCAAATTTGTTGGGCAGTTGTGTCAGGTGGAAATGTAACCTGCAGTTCAGTATCCATGGACATCAATAATGTTGTGCATGCTTTAGTATCGATGTCTCTTATTGCAGGAGACCATGGTTGGCCAGGAGGGTTAAACACCATGCAATGGGTACCTTCTCTACGAAGTAAAAGACCAATCTCACTGACCCATGCTTTATAATTCTGTCCTGAACGCTTTAATTTTGAATCACCAGCTAGTGGAACAATAGAAGGTGCCTGTTGAGGAATGTACACCTGAGGTACTGGTTGTGGAAGTAAAAGCACTTGTGGTTGCTGCACTTGTGGATGGGGCTGAGGTTGCTGCACTTGTGCATGAGGCTGCAGTTGCTGTACACGAACCTGTGGTTGCTGGACCCTGTCTGCCACTGGTGCAGGAGCTGCCATATGAATCTGGCCTGCTGCAGGGACTGGCACCTGCCTTTGCTGCAGTAAGCGTTGATGTGCCTCTTCTACATTAGCACTCTGGACAAAATAGCCATCAACATCACCAGGGGGTGCTTGTGCCTGTGGAGACATGACTGGTGTTGCAGTCTGCAGACTTGCTTGAGTTAGAGACATGTTTGAAACAACTCTATGTAAAGTTTCTAACTGCTGCTGCAGTACTGTAGAATGCATCCTAATTTTGTCTTGTAAATTACTTTCGCCAGCAGATGGTGCTGCAACATTAGTTTTGGGTATTTCAGAAAATCTTGCTTCTCTAGCAACTTGTGCAATCCGAGAAGGAACAGCATCATCACTAGTCATATGTGACGTGAATACATTTCTCTGTTCTGATTTGTCTGACACAAAAGCCTCCTGAGGGTGTGGCCTTGGCCTCGGAGGAGGAGGAGCCAAGATGGCGGACTCAGGAATTTGAAAAAGACAAGAGCCCCGCCCATCTGGCTTAAGAACAGAAAACAACATTTTCGCTTTCTGGAGCTCAGTTTCCATAAAAGTAATTTGATCACAATAACTTCGTATTGCTGCATCCTGCATAGATTCAGGGCTTAAAGGACAATAAGGCATCTCATCTCTCTCTCTGTGAATAAATTGTTCGGCCACTTGTGAAACTTTAGGTTTGGCACCAAGCCTTTCATATTCCTGGGCCCCTGTAATGCATTCCTCAGTAAATAACTGGGTGCTTGGAGAAACATATGAGGGAATCACTGACCTCATTATGTCTTCTTCAGGATAAGCAAATCCAGCTGCACCTTCAACTTCACCTGGCCCCGGTCTGCTCACAGAAATGGGCAGTGTATGAAGAGCTGACAGCCTGTGGAACATTCCTTTAACTTCTTCATCGTCAGAGAGAGTAATGAGGTTTATTCCTTCATCAGAAGGAGCCCTGGACTTTGGTTTCGGTTTCTTCTGCCCTTTCTTCTTCGGCATATTTTCAGCAATTAATTAGTGTTCCTCAGTCGCTAATAAATCAGCCCTAATAGCCTATACGCTTATCTGCTGGGCAACAGCCAAAGGAAACGATATAAATCATGTCAAAGCAGCCTCTGCTACCAAATGTTGGAACGTCTGTTAGAAAGTGAGACAGCTTCACCCCCCCCTGCCCGGGGAGACTGTAAATTAGAGGTAAATGAATCTTGTTTCCCCATGGCGTATACCCTTAAAGAAATCAAACCCAAAATATACCAGATACCGTAATGCACTGTATGTAAGCTCAGCTGGCAAATACAAAAAAGACGCAGTGACAGGGCTGGTTTATATAAAGTGTGCTGGAAGAGGGGTGAGAGAGAGAGGGAGAGGGGGAGAGAGAGATACAGAGGGGGAGAGAGACAGAGATACAGAAAGAGGGGGAGAGAGGGAGAGAGAGCTAGAGATACAGAGAGGGGGGAGAGAGGGAGGAGAGACAGAGAGAGGGAGAGAGAGGGAGAGGGGGAGAGAGACACAGAGAGAGATAGACAAAATTTCATTTATTTGTAATTAGAAATAAATATTTTACAATATATAATTACATATTGTTTTGTGATTAATCACTATGCTTTAATTATGTTCAATTTGTAACAATGAAAATACATCCCGCATATTAGATATTTACATTACGATTCATAACAGTAGCAAAATTACAGTTATGAAGTAGCAACGAAAATAATTTTATGGTTGGGGGTCACCACAACATGAGGAACTGTATTAAGGGGTCGCGGCATTAGAAAGGTTGAGAACCACTGCCTTAGACTGTCTACAGTAGACTTTTCCCCATTTCTAAGAGGTCTGTAAGGGGCGTGCATAAGCACACCACTGTGCCTACCGTCCTATTGTCCACTTTTATCGGTACTTTTTACTTATGTTATGTTTATACAAACAACTACTATACTGTACATGCTTGACAAAATAAATAAATAAAAATAGATACAATTAAAAAAAACCCAGTTCCACAGTTCCTGATTTGCAGTGGTTCCCTGAAACTCATCTTGGCTTGTCCAGGTTGATGCCACCATTTTTTCAAATTCGTGTTCAGCACTACTTTCTATTGGGCCATAGAAACCCAGAAACTCCCCTTTCATCTTTCTACCTCTGTGACGGTCATTCCTTTACCCGGAGGATGAGCACTCTGCACATACTCAGAAGCTATGCACTTAAAAAAAACATCCTCAAGCATGCTGCTAATTCGATACCTTTCAGCCCTTTTTGAGAAAGAGAAAAGGGGCCCGGGAGGGCAAGAAGGAGCATCACGCCATTGGGCCCCAGCGCATCCCAGCGGGCGGAGGGAATCGTCCAGCGAGGGGCCCGGCTCGGCGACTCCTCCATGGAGCAATCGTGGCAAGGCAATTGGGCGAGGGGCTGTCCCAAGCCGGCTTCCCCTTCCTTTCGGCGCTGACTGACAGGGATCGCAGCCACTGTCGCAGCACTGCCTGCCCTGTGGAGGGGGGACTAACCCCAGCCTCTCCGGCGCAGCCCGGGAACCAACCTGGTGTCCACCTCCAAGGCAGGGCAAGGCGAGGAGGGCTTGCGCGGCGCGGCACACGAGCGAGGCGACGGACTGGGTCGGGCCGAGCCGGCCAGGGTATGGTGGACGCCGCAGAACTCAAGGCGGAGCCCCTGCTACCGCCACCGCCACCGCCACAAGAGCCCTAAAAGAGAGCCGCGCTGGAGGCACCCCAGCCCAGGTAGTGCAGCCGGGCCCGGGCCGCGCCAAGGCGGCCGAAGAAGGAAGGGCGGGCGGAGGAAACAAAGGGGGGAGCGGAGAAGTAGTTGGAGGCGGGACTCCCGGCCTTTGGCGGGCGGGCGGCTGGCTGGAGCCGGAGGGGAACCGTTGGGCTGGAAGCTTCGCGCTGGGACTCCGCGCTTCTCCGGAGTGCCGCGGGTCCGTTAGGGCTGGCGGGGGAGGCCGGGCTCCATGGTGGTTCCGCGAGGGACGGGACTCGGAGCTCGGGACTAGAACTTTGGCAGTTCTTCGGGGAGGGAGGACGGCGGCGAGGAGGCCGCGGTCCCCTCATCCTCCCTGCCCCTCCGGGTAACAGGGCTAGTCCTGCCGGGTCCGTTAGAAAGGAGGCGGAGAGGAAGGAGGCTGGAGAAGAATACCTGGGTCCTTGAGGGAAAAGATGAATGGGCGTCTCATGCGCCGTGGAGAGGGCTGCGGCTGTTCGTCGAAGGGAAGACGGGCTTTCTTGGAAACACGCTTCTCCTGGAGAAACCTAGCCGTCTGGACTCCTGGTTTCTCCGGAGGAGAGAAAAGAGAAGAGGCTCAAACGCATCTTCTGAATGTGCCTTGGGTTTTCCCAGGCAGCTGCACGGGGGAAGGGGGTACAGGAAAGATGGATGGGGGGGGGATAATAGCCCAGGATCCGCCTTGAGTAAGACAAAGTGGGATCTACTTGGCACAAGGCATCTCGGCCACTTTTTTTTTTGTCACATCCAGTGGTGGGATTCTGGATTTCTTCAGGACAGGAAGAGGTAATTCAACCCCAGTGTTAAAAATATTACTTTTTAAAATTAACGGGATGGCCACAGTGTACTCAGTTCTTACACAGAAGGGCTATCTCTGTAATAAAAGAGCTGTTGCTACCTTAAGAGACCAGAAATCCTTAATAGGGGATTTCATTCCCCAGGATCCCCAGCCAGAATGGGAGTTGTAGTTGAAACATATAATCCAGGTTAGGGGAGGTTACCACGCAGATCTTGCTTTAGATTACAAGGGTGTTCCTGTAAATTTGTTTAACTTCAACAGCCCAAGAACAAAGGAGTGGCAGTTTGAGGTAGACCATCCACCACTGAATTTAGGATAAAATTACATGTATGAATCAGAAAAGAATAGTTTAGTAACAGGGTTCAGTGTGCCCTTCTTGGCTCTCTGAGTTTAGTACAACACTGGTATTTTCTCCTCTTCTTCCTATAAAGGAAAATCTTGTGGTATATCTAATGAAATAGATTGGCAGATGATTCAGAACAGATCAAATCATGTACTTTAAAGTTCATAATTATTGTCACTATGTTGGAAGAAATATCGGTTCAGTTCCAAGTGGGGAGAAAGACACTGGAAACATGGAGGCTGATTGGGAAGATGGTTTATTGATGGACAGGACCACATGAGTTTTAGGTCCTGGGCAGCTGAACACATGGAGTTGAGAGAGAGAGCGGCATTTATACCCTCTCTTGGGCCTTGCCCTTGAGCTTCCTGTTCCTGTGCAAGAAATGTATTCTATTGGTTGCCTGTTGCAGCGATGAATAAACGATGCACAGCAGGATGAAGGTTTAAGGGAAGGCACTCCAATTGCTCGGGGGAGCTCCCTTTTATTGTCATACAAAAGACCTCGTGGCAGAAACTGATTCATTCATCAAGGTTTACCTTGTTACAGATTGGCTAAGAAGGCTCATGATCAGCTCATGGACAATGCATAGCTCCTGCTGTAGACAGCGTGATCTTTGCCTACGTGCCAAATCTCATGTCCAGACTTCTTTAAGGAAGGGTCATTGTGTTGAGTCTGCATTCCTCAAAAGTGGTTTGCCAGCAATCAAGGAATACACATTCCCCACATGTCCTCCTTTTTATTTTATTCATTATTTTTTTAACAATTTGTATGCATACATAACTTCAGATCTGGAGGGCCGAATTTTTGGATGAAACATCATTAGCAAACCAGGCAAACATTGCACGCAGCAGCAACAGCAAATTAAGGCAATGATAACTAAAATAACAATGAGCACTATTTGTCGCACCCATCCAAAATCTGGAAGCCAAGACCATAACCACTCCCACGGTGATTGTGGAATAGTGGAATCAATTGGATTATCCACAATCATGTTTTCCATGTGTTCAATTGTGGCTGAAATATTTGCTTTATGATCAGTGATATATATACAACAATGTGAATGGATTAAAGCACAGACACCACCCTTGGCTGCTAAAATAACATCTAAAGCAGTGGTTCCCAAAGTGGGCGGTACCGCCCCCTGGGGGGCGGTGGGAACCCTTAGGGGGGCGGTGAGAGGCAAGGGTGGCGACGGGGGCGGTGAGAGGGGCCAGGGGGGTGGTAGGTGGTTCGCCATGCTTTTGCACTTGAAGCTCCCTCGTGTTCCTCGCTCTTGTGTGCAGGGCAGCCCATTCTGAAAGAAAACGCGAGATGTTTTCTTGGTCTTTGGGGGAGATAAATTATCCCCCTCCGACCAGGTTCGCAACTTGGGGGTGCTCCTAGATCCACAGCTAAAATTAGACCAACATCTTACGGCTGTGGCTAGGGGTGCCTTTGCACAGGTTCGCCTGGTGCACCAGTTGCGACCTTATTTGGAGAAGGAGGCTTTACTCACGGTCACTCATGCCCTTGTCACCTCTCGTTTGGATTACTGTAATTTGCTCTAGCAATAGCACTTAGCAATAGCACTTAGACTTATATACCGCTTCATAGTGCTTTCCAGCCCTCTCTAAGCGGTTTACAGAGTTCAGCATATTGCCCCCAACAATCTGGGTCCTCATTTTACCCACCTCGGAAGGATGGAAGGCTGAGTCAACCTTGAGCCTAGTGAGATTCGAACAGCTGGACTGCTGAACTAGCAATCAACTGAAGGTCGCAATGCTGCTTTTAACCACTGCGCTATCTCAGCCCCTCTACATGGGGCTACCCTTGAAAAGTATTCAGAGACTGCAACTGGTGCAAAATGCAGCTGCTTGAGCTGTGGTGGGTGTTTCCAGATACACCCACGTAACACCTATACTCCGCCAGCTGCATTGGTTGCCCGTCTCCGGGTGCAATTCAAGGTGTTGATCATCATCTTTAAAGCCCTACATGGCTTAGGGCCAGGTTATCTTCGGGACCGCATCCTACCTCATACATCCCTACGACCAGTTAGGTCCCACAGAGTTGGTCTCCTCCAGCTCCCTTCAACCAAACAATGCCGGTTGGCGGGCCCTAGGGCAGTGGTTCCCAACCTGGGGGTCGGGACCCCTTTGGGGGTCGAACGACCATTTCCAAGGGGTCGCCCTGGCATCCTCAGCTCCCCCCCCACTGCCACAAGCCTGGCCATATCGCCTCAACTCGCCCGAGCCCTCTGATTGGTCGGGAGAGGTGCCATTCAGTGAGAGGCGTTTGTGACGCTTGGCGGCCAAGCTAAGGGGCGGGGCGTCGCAAGATTGCGCGCTGGAGAGTACAAGACGGTGCTTAAGACATCTGTGGCCGCCCCTGTCTCCTCACAGCGGCAGTTTCTTCCCGCTGGTGTCGAAGGGAAAGGGAGTCACGGGAGGGAACGGCCAGCCAACGACCACTTAAGTTTCACAGTGCACGACGGCGGGAAGGAGGACAGCTGGGTCGGAATCGTCTGTCTGCCCTCTCGCCCTCAGCTGGCGCGGAGACCCAGCGAACAAAGAGGCAAACGGAGGGAGGGAAGAGAGAGACTAAGAGATATTAGCGCAGGGCTAGCCTGATCATACAGCCTCGGTGCTGAGGGCGCCACCGCCGGGGGCAGGAGGAGCTAAGCCAGAGGGAACTGGAGAAGGAGGTGGTGCCGGAGCATGGTCCATCGCCGCCGCTCTGCTCCGTATGATCAGGCTAGCCCTGTGCTAATATCTCTCAGTCTCTCTCTTCCCTCCCTCCCTGCTTGCCTCTTTGTTCGCTGGGTCTTCGCCGCCCTGCTCCGTATGATCGGCTAGCCCTGTGCTAATATCTCTCAGTCTCTCTCTTCCCTCCCACCCTGTTTGCCTCTTTCTTCGCTGTGTCTCCGCGCCAGCCGAGGGTGAGAGGGCAGACAGACGAGCCCGACCCGGCTGTCCTCCTTCCCGCCGTCATGCGCTGTTAAACTTAAGTGGTTGTTGGCTGGCCGTTCCCCCCGTGACTCCCTTTCCCTTCGACACCAGCGGGAAGAAATTGCTGCTGCCAGCCCCGGCCGGCCCGGTTTGCGAGTTCCGGCTGTAGTCTGAGATGTGGGACGTGGCAAGCGAGGAGACGGGGATGCCGGAGGGGGTAGCAGGGAGTGTCTGGGCGGGAGGATTTAATAAAATATAAAATATAGTTCTTAAAGCATGGCGAAGACCCGGGGTCACCACAACATGAGGAACTATATTAATGGGTCGCGGCATTAGAAAGGTTTGGAACCACTGCCCTGGGGGAGAGCCTTCTCTGTGGGAGCTCCGGCTCTCTGGAACCAACTCCCCCCAGAGATCTGAATCATTCCCACCTTGCTGGCCTTCCGGAAAGCCATTAAGACATGGCTCTTCCTCCAGGCGGGGTGATTGTGACTGTTGATTGTGTTGTTTTTTATCGCTTTTAATCACTATTTTACTATTGTTGTTTTTATTGTATTTTTGATACTATTTAGCTGTTCTTAGATATGTTGTACGCCGCCCTGAGCCCTCAGGGAGTAGGGCGGCCTATAAGAATCGCAAATAAATAAATAAATAAAAGAGCGTGGAATGTGACGGAGTTACAAGTGCTAGGTATGATGCCCGTCTCGCGGCCCGCCCAGCCCGCACCAAGCCCCCCCCCAGGCTCTGCTCCGCACCGCTCCGTACCACTCTGCACCGCTCCGCACCGCATGACTGGTCACCCCAGACTGTGTCCCACCGCGCGACGGGCGTCCTACCTGGGACTTGAAGCTCTCGCGTTCCTCGCTCTTGTGTGCAGGGCAGCCCATTCTGAAAGAAAACGCGAGATGTTTTCTTTCAGAATGGGCTGCCCTACAACCAAGAGCATGGAATGCGATGGAGTTACAAGTGCTAGGTACTGAGTGCGGCACAGTGATGAGGGAAGCCGACTGCTCCCGAAGCTGCTCGGGGGAGCGCTCGCAGACCCGTGGGAAGGCCCCGCCGTGGAACCTGTGCGTGCGTGGACTTTCCCGCCCAGCATCCCCGGCGCCTAGCAACCTGGCACACGCAATTTGGTGGGCTCCCCTCTGGCATGGCGCACCCGCGGATCTCAGCCCAGCTGCCCCCCGACATCGACCCCACCAAGGTGCCTGTGGCCTTCGGCTGCCGAGGCCTCCCCAAGCTCAATGAAGAGCTGCAGCACCCTGAGCTGCTGACGCGGCAGCCAGCCTTGATGGCCCTCTGCGACCTGGTGCACGACCCGGAGAATGCTTACCAAGCCATCAGCCTGGGTGAGCGGCAGCGACGGCCTGGCCACGGCTCGCGGGAGGGAAGGGAAGGGAGGGAAGAAGGAAAGAAAAAGGAAAGAAAGAGAGAGGGAGGGAGGGAGGGAGGGAGGGACAGAGAGAGAGAGGGAGGGAGGGAGGGAAGGAAGAAGAAAGAAAGAAGAAAGAGAAAGAGAAAGAAGAGAAAGAAAAGAGAAAGAACGATGGTAGGAGGGAAGGAAGGAAGGTAGACAGAAAAAGAAAGGAGGGAGGAAGAAGGAAAGAAAGAAAAAGAAAGAAAGGAAGATGGTAGGAAGGAAGAAAGACAGACAGAAAAAGAAAGGAGGGAGGGAGGAATACAGAAAGAAAGAAAGATGGTAGGAAGGAAGGAAGATAAACAGAAAAAGAAAGGAGGGAGGGAAGAAGGAAAGAAAAAGGAAAGGAAGATGGAAGGAAGGAATGAAGGAAGGAAGACGGTAGGAAGGAAGGAAGGAAGACAAAGAAAGAGAAAGAAAGATGGTAGGAAGGAAGGACGATAGACAGAAAAAGAAAGGAGGGAGGGAAGAAGGAAAGAAAGAGGGAGGGAGGGAGGAAGAAAGATGGTAGGAAGGAAGGAAGACAGAAAGAAAGAAAAAGATGGTAGGTAGGAAGAAAGACAGACAGAAAGAAAGAAAAGATGGTAGGTAGGAAGGAAGACAGACAAAGAAAGAAAAGAAAAAGAAAAAGAAAGATGGTAGGAAGAAAGACAGAAAGAAAATGAAAGAAAGAAGGAAGGTAGAGAAGAAAGAAAGAACGAAAGAAAGACTTATGACCACAATTGAGCTTAACATTTTGGTTGCTAAGCAAGAGCGTTGTTAAGTGAGTTTCACCACACTTTACAAGATGGCCACGCCCACCCAGTCACCTGACCACTAAGCCACGCCCACCTGAGGGGGTGGGGTGGGGGCGGTGAGGATTAGTTTGTAGCACCAAGGGGGCGGTGGACTGAAAAAGTTTGGTAACCACTGATCTAAAGCACAACGGTTTTGTAAAACTACCTCTCGAATCTGTGACATTTCTTCATTAATCAATTTTAGGGATTTGACAGTAGCATTAAATAAAGCAGTAGTCCAATTTGATAAGATATGCAAATCTCTATAATTCATCATTACTCCTAAAGGAGGAATAGCACCCCTTGCTAACATGGTTTCAGTGTAGTGATTAATGGGGTTTTGAACATCCATAGTTCTACGATTCCGTAACCGTCCTTTAGGCTGATGCTCAGATATCACTACAGAGGGAGCAATATATCCCAAGGTACAACGACCAGACCACCATGCAGGGATACGTTGATACACCCTCCTACCACATAACATCCAAATATTACCTAATGTGTTAGCTGTTTGATTATCACCCTCTGCTAATTGTTTGACCATTGATTTTACCAAATTACATAAAGGGAGACCTCTGATGGTCTTACTTGTCGGACACCCTCCCCTTACCGCTGCTGGACACCCAGTTAACTGATATGTGCAGCTATGTGAGGTAAAGTTATGAAGATGTTCCACTATAGTAGCATTCAGAAAGGTATTATGTCTCTCAATAGTGGTGTTAAGAACGAATGTCGTGTTACAATAGGGATACTTTCCAACATCAACAGATGCCTTCCGAGTATGATTGATGAATTCCCAACAATATGCCGCTACTTCTTGAAGCCTGCTACCAATGGCTAAAATAGCATAATTAACATTGTCTTTTTGTAGTGTTCCGGGGATCCAAGGATGTTGTTTCCATCCGGTTTCATTAAAAGGAATAGCATGTATTAAAAGTCCTCCTTTGGCGTGTGGGGGAACGTGCATGCAGATCCAACAATCTGTCCTATTTACTAAGCGAGAGATATTTTGCACATCCCATATATAGGAATTTTGCTCCCAAAGTCCTTGCTCTGGAATTCCATCTTGCAAAGTCACTGTAGCCATGCCAGGAGGAAAGATACACATAAAAATAATACACATAATAGTTATTAAACAAGCGAATGCCGCTACCAAAAAGTTCTCTGGTGTCTGCGGCATGTCTTTTTCCTGTAACAATTTTGTAGAGCAGAGAGGGCCTTAATTTGCCCCCAAGTCACTTGATGTTTCTAATGAGGTGCTCGGTCCCGATCCTGTTGAGGGTTCTGCAGGTTGAGTGAGAAGTTTGGGATCGGGTTTTTCAGTCCTTGGTGCCACGCCATCCTTCCATGGCTTCACACACCTAGCAGGGATCCACACCGGACCTGTAGGAGCAAGCACAGCAGCATATCCCCTTCCCCACGTCAATAAGGGAACAGGTCCATGCCATTCGGGATTAAGGCAATAATCTATACATTACCTGTGGCTGGGGATGACTCATTCTACTTCCAAAATGATTATCTACTGGAGTTGATAAATTTGTGATATTAAGATGATTCAGAGTAAACAGAACTTTATTCAACCATTCCTGTTTACCAGGGAGACCTATGGGAATCCCTCCTGTTTGTTTATGTTTATCCAAAGCAGATTTGAATGTAAAATGTGCACGCTCCACTATGGCCTGTCCTTTAGAGTTGTTAAGGAATGCCAAAAAGATGTTTACCGTATTTTTCGGAGTATAAGACGCACCGGAGTATAAGACGCACCTAGATTTTAGAGGGGGGAAACAAAGAAAAAAGTATTCTGAACCAAATGGTGTAGTAATATATTATTTAATAAAATACCAGTGTAGCAGAATACTTTTTACAACCATGTACACTTTTTACAACCATGTACACTTTTTACAAACTTCAAACTTGACAGCTTTAAGACTTGTGGACTTCAACTCCAAGAATTCCTCCTCCAGTCATGCTAGCTCAGGAATTGGAGTTGAAGTCCACAAGTCTTAAAGCTGTCAAGTTTGAAGTTTGTAAAAAGTGTACATGGTTGTAAAAAGTCTTGCCAAGTTTGAAGACCCTTGCACCCCTAACCCCTAACCCAGGGGTCTTCAAACTTGACAGCTTTAAGACTTGTGGACTTCAACTCCAATTCCTGAGCTAGCATGACTGGAGGAGGAATTCTGGGAGTTGAAGTCCACAAGTTTGAAGACCCTTGCACCCCCTTGGCAAGTTTAAGCCTTGTGGACTTCAACTCCCAGAATTCCCCAGGTAAGGTACTTTGAGGGGAGTGAATTTCATCTCCCAGAATTCCAGCATGATTTAATTTTGGACACTGAAACCCATCCCCTCTTAAAAGCATAGCTGGCTGGGGAATTCCCTGGAAGCAAGAAGTCCACTTGTCTTAAAGCTGCCACGGTTGAGAAGCACTGCCCTAAATATTTCACAACGTAAGATTTATTGACTTCTGCATGATCTTAGGGCTCAGGAAAAAAACAACAGTCTCACAATTGGAGGGGGGGGAAACGGAGATGCAAAGCATTATAAACTTGGATTTTGGTCCCTGAATCCATTTCTAGGCAGTGTTTTACTTTTGGGTTTAGCTTCACATTTATCCCAAGCTGGGAAAAGAAGGGGTGTGCAAATTTTTAGGGAGAGGAAAAAAAATACACAGACACATACCTTTGGACCAGGAGAAAGATGTTTCAGTATTACCCATTGCATTTAGACCAGTTTAGCCGGGCATGAGCGTCCCCCTCTCTTGCCCCCGTTAGCAATTTCCTTCTTTCCAGATCACTGAAACGAAAACACTGCAAGCCCCTTTCCCAGGCAGAGCGTGGGGGAAGGCTTCAGTCGGTGGGGGTTTTGGGCAGTAGCGGCGGTGGCGGCTCGCTTCGGGTACCGGCGGGGACACCGGCTGGGACAGCGGTGGGGGGTGGGGACAGCGGTGGGGACAGCGGCGGCATCTGGGACACTGTCCCCGCCCCCCACCGCTGTCCCAGCCGCTGTCCCAGATGCCGCCGCTGTCCCCGCCCCCCACCGCTGTCCCAGCCGGCGTCCCCGCCGGTACCCGAAGCGAGCCGCCACCGCCGCTACTGCCCAAAACCCCCACCACCGACTGCGTCGGCGTCGAGTCCTGCGGCAGAGGTGGGGGCTGCAAGGGGGCGGCGGCGGCAGCAGCGTCCCTGTGCTCCGGCAGCGGCGGCGGCCCTGCGCTCCGGCGGCAGCAGCGGCAGCGGCCATGCACGGCGATGGCGGCCATGCGCTCCGGCGGAGGCGACGTCCATGCGCTCTGGCGGCTGTGGCGGCAGCGTCCCTGCGTGGCGGCGGCCATGCGCTCCGGCGGCGGCGGCGGCTGTGGCAGCAGCATCCCTGCGGTCCGGCGGCGACTAAGGCAGGGTTGCATCAACTCCCTCCCCCCAAAAAAATGCACCATTCGGTGTATAAGACGCACCCAGTTTTTGACCCTCTTTTTGGGGGTAAAAAGGTGCGTCTTATACTCCGAAAAATACGGTAATTTGCCATTTGTCACAAAATTCAGCAAAGGAGCAGCTACAATATCCAAGGCCATTGTCTGTTTTTAACGTAGAAGGTAGGCCCATAACAGCAAATGTTCGAATACAATGATTAACAACATGTTTGGTGGCTTCTCCTTTCTGAGGAGTAGCCCAAATAAAATGAGAAAAAGTATCAATGATTACATGAAGATATTTCCAAAGGGCAAAAGAGGGATATTGGGTTACATCCATCTGCCAAAGTTCGTTTGCTTTAAGACCTCTCGGATTCACCCCAATGGAGGGAGATGGAGTGATTTGAGAACATTGAGGGCATTGCTGTTCTGATCAGATCTGTCTTTGCCCAGAACTTGGTTTATTATTTACAACAAGTTTCTTGTGTGTACAAGTAAAAAGATTAACTCTACTAACATAGTTATAATGAATAAATTGGTTAATATGTGACACATAGCATACAGACAGAATCCTATCAAGGTAGAATGACTTCCTGAAGAAGTTGTTGAAGAGTGAGGAAAAGAGCCATAAGATTAGCATTAATCCTAGATGCTACGTAAATTTCCAGGGAGATTATGAACTAATTTACAGACAGAATGAAAATCAGAAATAATGTTTAACAGCACTAGAAGAAAATTTCTGAAAGCTAAAATGACAAAGTTTGAGGAAGAGTGCACTGAATTCTCCATTTCAGGAAAAAATCATCCTGAAAAGCAATCACTCCTCGAGTTTTTCCTTCATCTGTGAAAATGGTAGGAGCATTTTTCAAATACATAAATGAATGTAAATTAATCAATTGTAAAGGTGCAGAAATAGGTAAAGTAAGACAAGGATCTTTGGAAAGATTAAAAGTAATTTTCCCTACAAAATCTGCTAAGGCTTTCTAACAAAATAAAATTAAATAGTGAAAAAAGTAAGGTTCTACGTTTAGGCAAGAAAAACAAAATGCACAGGTACAGTATATGTGGTATCTTACTCAACAGTAGTAACTGTGAGAGGGATCTTGGAGTTCTAGTGGACAACCATTTAAATATGAGCCAGCATTGTGTAGCAGCTGCCAAAAAATTAACACAGTTCTAGGCTGCATCAACAGAGGGATAGAATCAAGATCACGTGAAGTACTAATACCACTTTTTAATGCATTCGTAAGGCCATACTTGAAATACTGCATTCAGTTTTGGTTGCTACGACGCAAAAAGAATGTTGAGACTTTAGAAAGTGCAGAGAAGAGTAACAAATATAATTAGGGGATTGGAGGCTAAAACACATGAAGAACGGTTGCAGGAACTGGGCATATCCAGTTCAATGAAAAGAAGGACTAGGGGAGACATGATAGCAGTTTTCCAATATCTCAGGGGTTGCTATAAAAAAGAGGGAGTCAAACTATTCTCCAAAGCATCTGAGGGTAGAACAAAAGCAATGGGTGGAAACTAATCAAGAAGAGAAGCAACTTAAAAGTAAGGAGAAATTTCCTGACAGTTAAAACAACTAATCAGTGAAACAGCTTGTCTTCAGAAGTTGTGAATGCTAGGACTTCCGGTTTGGCTCCGCAGCTCCGAGGATGCTCTTTTTAGAGCGCTTGTTTCCGATCTCCGTTCGCCGCCAGATCGGCAGTCAAACAGCTGTCTGGCGGCTCGACCATCTCCTCCCCGGGCGAAGGGGAGTGAGGAGAGCCGGCGGGGTGAGGTAGAGCCCCCCTAGTGCCCCAGGTGAGACCCTGGGGCGCGAAGGGTGAGGGCCCCCTAGGAACCTTGCCACAGCTCCGGAATCGGGAAGTCTCCGCTTTAGCGGAGCAAGAAGCTGCGCCCAATCCCTGCAATCATCAAAGCTGATTAAGGAAGATACTGTAGCAGGCGGAAAGACCCAGGAGGTAGAGACGGCAAACGGCAAGTAGCAAAGTTTTCTTTGTGGATTGGCAGTGTGGAAGGAAGTAACTAACAAAGTGACAAAAGAAATGGCGCTGGAGGCTTCTGGGCATGGAAACGAAAGTTAAAAGTTGAGTGTTGTTTTTACTACCAGCTCCTTCTCTGAAAGCTTTGGACTTTAAATCTCTTTCTGACTTTTTTGGGGGGAAGAAAAAAAGGACCTGATAAAACCTTCTTTGGCTGTTTGGCTGTTTGGCTCCTGGCTTTTCTTTTCTTTTAAATACAAAGAGTGAAGTAATTCTTAATGGCTTCAAAAAAACCCACCTCTGCCAGAGGAGCAGCGAGTGCAGATAGCTCTCCTAGCCATGCCTCTAAAACACCACCACCACCCCCCTCAGACACTAATGCTCCCAATGCTACAAGATGCACTCAGATCAATGCAAGCTGAATTAGCAGCCGGATTTAATCTTAAAATTAATGAAACCAATGAGAAAATTACTGAAAGAAAAGAGAAAATTACTGAAATTAATGAAAGAATTAATGAGACTAATGAGAGAATACAGGAAGTCTCTGATAACATTGCAATTCGTAACAAAGAGATTAGAGAAGACATAATTGATGCTTTTTCTGGTCTGGCCACTAATTATGAGATTATGGAAGAAGAAATGCAAGAAATTAAACAAACTACTACAGTGTTGGGAGCCAGGGTTGGAGAAGCGGAAAATAAAATTGAGAGGGAGGAGGCAGAAATAATAATTATGCAATACAGAAGCATGGAGTTTGCAATAAGGGTTAGAGGTGTTAAAGAGAACAAGCAGGAGGACTTGAAGGAAATTATGTTGGAAGCATTTGAGCTAGCACTTGGAGTGAAGAAGGAGGATTTGGCATGGCAGATAGACAAAATTTATCGTGTTAACTCATGGGTGGCGAGAAATAAAAATCTACCAAGAGATATTGTCATCTATTTTACTACTAGAACACTACGTAATTATATTCTACAAGCAACATTTGTAAATAAACTCCAAGTCGATGGACAAGAAGTGATGACAATGAAGGAAATTCCTTCCAAGATGCTGAAAGCCAGGAAGGAATATACCTTCCTGGTGGAACAACTGAGAAGACAACAAGTACAATACAGGTGGGAAATACCAAGTGGATTGGTGGTTACGTTTATGGGAGCGAGATATCGACTCAATACAGTTCAGAAAGCCAGAGATTTTTACGAAGATGTTTTAATGGCCGGTACATCTAGGCCCCCAGAAGGGAAACAACAACAAGAAAGAGAAGAATTGTTGAAAGTGGTACAAGAAGGAGCTGCGTCACTGGCTATTGAAATGGAACAAAATCTAGAACTCAACAGACAGGAAATGATTAAAGAACAAAGACAGACCAGAGCTGCCAAACGGAGACAAGAACTGAGACAACAAAGACAACAGATGGCACTTCAAGATACTCCTAAATCGGAAGCGGTGGGAGGAGCGAGACCAAAAGAAAAATCTAAGGTAGATCTTCAAGGTGTGCTCCAGACGCTTCAGAAGCCCAGAGATGGGAACTAAATTTCTTACCTGGAATGTCAATGGTTTGAATTCTCCACAGAAAAGGAGGGAAATATTTCATTACTTAAAACAATTTAATAATGACTTGATATGTTTACAGGAGACTCATATAAGGACACAAGACCAGAAATATCTGATGAATACAAGATTAGGTACACATTTTGTTGCTACGGCTCCAGAAAAGAAAAATGGCATTGTTATATATGTGAAAAAAGACTTGATTGCAAAGTTTATTTATTTATTTATTTATTAAAATTTCTATGCCGCCCAACTCCCGAGGGACTCTGGGCAGCTCACAGCATGTATAGAAACATATAATAAGTAAAAACAATTTTATAAAAAACCATATTAAAATACTATGCATAATTTAAAAAACTTTCATTCATACCCCGCCTGCCGGAAGAGCCAAGTTTTTATTGCTTTACGGAAGGCCAGCAGGGTGGGGATAATCCTGATCTCTGGAGGGAGTTGGTTCCAAAGGGAGGGGGCTCCCACAGAGAAGGCTCTCCCCCTCGGCCCCGCCAACCGGCATTGCTTGGTCGATGGGACCTGGAGGAGACCCACTCTGTGGGACCTAACCGGTCGTAGGGAGGTATGCGGCAGGATGCGGTCCCGAAGGTAACCTGGCCCTGAGCCATGTAGGGCTTTAAAGGTAACGACCAACAGCTTGAATTGGATCCGGAGACTAATGGGCAGCCAATGCAGCTGGTGGAGAATCGGTGTTACGTGGGTGCATCTGGGTACACCCACCACAGCTCGCGCAGCTGCATTTTGCACCAATTGCAGTCGCCGGACACTCTTCGAGGGTAGCCCCATGTAGAGCGCATTGCAGTAATCCAGCCGTGAGGTGATAAGGGCATGACTGACTGTGAGAAGTGCCTCCTTCTCCAAGTAGGGTCGCAATTGGTGCACAAGATGTACTTGTGCAAAGGTCCCCCTAGCCACAGCTGAAAGATGTTGCTCCAATTTAAGCTGTGGATCTAGAAGGACACCCAAATTGCGAACCCGTTCTGAGGGAGCTAATTTCTCCCCCCCCCCCCCAAGAACCAAGGAGGGACAGTTGGTCAAGTCCTTAGGAGGCAATATCCACAGCCACTTGGTCTTGTCAGGGTTAAGTTTTAGCCGGTTCTTCCCCATCCAGACCCTAACATCGGCCAGGCAGCGGCCCATTACGTCTACGGCTTCCCCAAATTGAGACGGGGTGGAGATGTACAACTGGGTATCATCAGCATATTGCTGATACCTCACCCCGTGTCGTCGGATGATCTCACCCAGTGGCTTCATGTAGATGTTAAACAGGATGGGCGAGAGGACCGAACCCTGCGGCACCCCACATAGTAGGGGCCTAGGGCTCGACCTCTGCCCCCCTGTCAACACCGACTGCGTCCTGTCAGAGAGGAAGGAGGAGAACCACTGCAAAACAGTGCCGCCCACACCCACCTCTCCGAGACGACGCAGAAGGATACCATGGTCAATGGTATCGAAGGCCGCTGAGAGGTCAAGTAGCACCAGGATAGAGGAGTGACCCCTATCCCGGGCTCGCCAGAGATCATCCATCAGGGTGACCAAAGCCGTTTCCGTACTGTAGCCGCGCCTGAAACCAGATTGAAAGGGATCCAGAAAATCAGTGTCATCCAACAGTCGTAGGAGTTGGAGTGCCACCACTTTCTCAACAACCTTCCCCGCGAAGGGAAGGTTGGAGACTGGACGGAAGTTCTTTAAATCCGCCGGGTCCAGGGAAGGCTTCTTGAGGAGGGGTCTCACCACCGCAGCTTTTAAGGGCTGCGGGACGGACCCCTCTCTCAGAGAAGCGTTGACAAACGCCTGGATCCAGTCGCGTGAAACCTCCCTGGTGGCCGAAACCAGCCAGGAAGGGCACGGGTCCAATAAACAAGTGGCGGAGCTCATAGCTCCTATGGCCTTGTCCACATCCTCAGGAGTCACCGGTTCAAACCTATCCCATATAACCGGACTAAGACCTACCCCAGTCATCTCGGCCTGTACTGCCCAATCGGAGTCCAGGTCTGTCCGAATCTGAGTGACTTTATCTGCCAGAAACCGAGAAAATTCCTCAGCTCTACCCTGCAAGGGGTCTCCGCCTTCTTCCTTAGCAAGAAGGGTGCGGGTCACCCTAAACAGGGCGGCTGGGCGGGAGTCAGTGGACGCAATAAGAGCGGAAAAATGCGAGCATTTTGCCGCCCTTATCGCCACTAAGTAAGACTTAATGAAAGTTCTTAAAAGTGTCCGGTCAGACTCAGCTTTACTAGATCTCCATCGTCGCTCTAGACGTCTCTTGTGGCGCTTCATCTCCCGGAGTTCCTCGGTAAACCAAGGAGCCCTCCTGGATCCACTTCCACGGAGAGGTCGCAAAGGCGCAATCCGATCCAGAGCCCCCGCTTCCGCCTGATTCCAGGCGGCGACCAGGGACTCGGATGAACTGTGTACCAGGGATTCAGGTATTTCCCCAAGCTCCCTCTGGAATCCGTCGGGTTCCATTAGGCGCCTGGGGCGGAACCACTTCATCGATCCCGCCTCCTTGCGGTGGAGGGGTGGTGCCATAAAATCCAACCTCAGAAGGAAATGATCTGACCACGACAAGGGCACTGTGACTAAACCCCTCAGCCTCAGATCATCTCTCCACTGCCCCGAGAGAAACACAAGGTCAAGTGTGTGACCACCCTCATGAGTCGGACCCTGAACTACTTGGGTCAGGTCCATGGTTGTCATGGAAGCCATGAACTCCTGGACTGCCCCCGAGGCTTCGCCGGGTGATGGCAGATTAAAGTCCCCCAGCACCATCAACCTGGGGAACTCAACCGCCAGCCCTGCAACCGCCTCGAGCAGAACAGGCAGGGCCTTTGCAACGCAGCTAGGAGGCAGGTACGTTAGCAAAAGGCCCACCTGAACCCCTAAGTCCAACTTCAGAAGGAGTGTCTCACACCCAACAATCTCTGGGGCAGGGCTCCTTCGAGGACACAGATTCTGGCGAGCTATAATAGCCACTCCTCCACCCCTTCCCTGGGGTCGCGGCTGATGCTGAACCGAGAACCCGTCCGGGCATATTTCCGAAAGGGGCACCCCCCCTTCCTGGCCCAGCCAGGTCTCGGTAATGCACGCCAGGTCCGCCCCCTCTTCTAGGATTAAATCCCGAATAAGGGGGGCCTTGTTGGTAACCGACCTGGCATTTAACAGCAGCAGCTTGAGCCCAGGGCCCTGACATCCCTGGTTACCAGGCACTTGGGTAGAGCTAGGTGGAACCAAACCAGAGGGGCCAGAACAAGGAATCGGTTGCAAACAGCGAGTTCTCGTTCCCCGAGAGCGGCCTACCCCTCTGCTCTTAAGTTAATAGAAGCAGATGATCAAGGAAGATTTTTAGCAATTGAACTTTTAATAAAGGGACAGAAAATACTTGTGATTGGTTTATATGCCCCAAATCAACAACAAGAAAGATTTTATGACCTTTTGCACTCAAAGCTTATACATTGGGATTACAAAACTTGTATTCTTTTAGGGGACTGGAATGGCGTTTTGGATGTTATGAAAGATAAGGGTCCCAAGCAAAACATTTTTTCAAGAGCAAAACTGCCTAAATCTTTTTTTGAGATGATATATGGTTAGAATTTTAGAATGGTTTAACAGATTTTAGATAAAGTGGAGTTTTCTTTTTCTCTTAGGGGGAAAAAAAGTGTATACATATATAATAGAGGAATTTCTGAATTTATGTTTTGTTAGTATATTTTAGTTTATGGTTATTTGAAGAATATATCCTGTGTTCTTTCTGGGAAGTCGGGGAAGGGGGAGGGAGGGGGTTGGGGGGAAGGGGGGGAATTAAAAATTTTTTGTACTTTGTACTAATAAAATTTTTTCAATAAAAAAAAGAAGTTGTGAATGCTCCAACACTGGAAATTTGTTAAGAAGATGTTGGATAACCATTTGTCTGAAGTGATTTAGGCTTTCCTGCCTAGGCAGGGGGTTGGACTAGAAGACCTTTAAGGTTCCTTCTAACTCTGTTATTCTATTCCACTTTAAGGCTATTTGAAAAGACAAAACTGTCTGAAATGCAAATTCAAATTCAAATTTAGAAATAGGAAAAATGATTTTAAAAATATCCTGGCAAACTCTAGCAAGTGCTCATCTATGACCTGTTGCACAGAGCTCAGCTAAAGCCTAAATATAATGATAAATATTTTGATGAAAAGCATTGGATAAATATAACCATTCCACAAGATAAATTTATTGCAAGGATAACACAGCCAATACTTCCAGTAGGAGTTTGAGCTGTTGGCAAAAGCAATTAAACTAAGACCTTGCATTTTATAAAATATCCATGAATATGAAAATATGAGAAAAATAAAGGAACAATTTCATGAAAAAATCACAAAAATATTAAGATCTGCAAACAGAAGTAAAATTACTGTGGCAAAATGAAGCAAAGATAATTACCAATAGTATTAGGTATTTTTGATGCAATCCCAAGCAACTGCATTATCACTTTGAACTGCTTGATTAGCTTCCTGAGGGATTGAGATAAGATTACTAGGATGTTTAACTAGGATCATTGGGAACCACTGGCTTAAGTGAAAGTGGACTCTCATATTACCTTTCAAATAGTACAGTACATTCTATACCAGTGTTTTTCAAATTTGGCAACATTAAGATGTGGACTTCAACTCTCATAATTCTTAAATTTGTTAAGTTAGAAAAATACTGTTTTATATAATTATACTTATCTACTGTATATACTGTATATAAAAGCCAAATACCACTCACGCATCATCACAAAATCTCCAGAACCGTAAAGCCTACAAACTTGAAACTTGGCATGTATGTTCCTCTTGGCTTCTAGGTGCTTGCTAAGAAAGGATTTTTTGAAATGACCATCAGATCATTAGTAATTCTAATATTATTATTAACACACTCTGATGCTAAGGAGTTAGACGTTCTACTCCCCCTCCCCACCTGAAAATAACTCTGTTCCAACTGCCAGTTGCCTTATATTAACACGCTCTGATGCTAAGGAGTTAGACATTCTACTCCCCCTCCCCACCTGAAAGGGAGAGAAGGGGATAAGATAGGAGAGGCTTCTGTGGGGCAAGCCTGAGGGAGAGTAGGGGATAGGAGAGGATCAATGGGAACAAGCGGCAACCACGGTTTGCGCTCCGCGGGTGTTGCTTAGGCTCCTGCTACAGTGAGGCAGAAAGCTATGCGGCCCGTCGGAATCGCCCCCCCCAGCTGCTGCTGCTTGAGAAAAGGACAGACAATTGTGGGAAGCACGTGCTTACGATAGAAGCAAAGCACAGCCTGTCCCTTTCAAGCGATCAAATGTCTCTCTGTGTGTGAGAGAGACAGAGAGAGAAAGAGAAATGACAGAAAGGAGTAACAAAAATTGCAGGCAACACTGTTTGAAAGAGTTTCCTCTCCGCTGTTTCTCTTTCTCTCTCTGTCATACACACACACACTTGATGAAAACGGCGGAGGGCAGGCAACCGGGTAAGGAGACTGACCCTCCCCCGCCTCCAGCTTGGTGCCTGCTCAGGGTGGCGCCCCGAGGCCCAGCCTCTGCGTGGGCGACCCCCGCACGGTCAATGTGATAAATGGGTTCCCTCGCAGCACCTCGGAAGCCAGGGATCCTGCAGGCATCCCAGGCATGTAAATGCTGCCCAAATCCCCACAACTTGAGCGAGCCACGCAGCTGCTCCACTCGCCTGCCTGCCCACCGCACCTGGGCCTGCCAGGCACCGTCTGCCCCAAACCAAGTGGCGGGGAGGCTTCAGGACAGCAGCCTTCTAGCACCCGCCGCCCTGCCAAAGGCGAAGCAGAAGCAGGCGGGGGCCGCGCAGGGCTCCTCCTAACCCTAACCCAGCCACAGTGCTCGTTGGGGGCAGCCCATAAACTAGGTGAGTTTGAGTTTGGCATTTTACCTTCCTGCCTTTTGAGAACTTTTGGCTGCATGCTGCACGCAAGAAATCTTTCTCTCCTCCAAACTCCATCAGAAATGAGTCTTCGTGAGACTCATCGCGCCGGTGCAGCCTCTTGGAGCGAATGGAGAGAAAGATTTCTGCTGCTTCTGCTGCTTTCCTTGCGTGCAGCCAAAAGTTCGCAAAAGGCAGGAAGGTAAAATGCCAAACTCAAACTCACCTTGTGTATGGGCCGCCCCGGACAAGCACTGTGGCTGGGTTAGGGTTAGGAGGCAAGCGAGGCCCAGAGAGGAGGTGCTGCGAGGGAGCCCATTTCTCACATTGCCCATGCGGGGGTCGCCCACGCAGAGGCCGGGCCTCGGGGCGCCACCCTGAACAGGCACCAAGCTGGAGGCGGGGGAGGGTCAGTCTCCTTATCTGGTTGCCTGCCCTCCACCGTTTTCAACAAGTGTGTGTGTGTGTGTGTGTGTGTGTGTGTGACAGAGAGAGAGAGAGAGAGGGTGGAGAGGAAACTCAAACAGCATTGCCTGCAATTCTTGTTACTCCCCTCCGTCGTTCCTCTTTCTCTCATTCTCTCTCTCAAACACACAGACATTTGATCGCTTGAAAGGGACAGGCTGCACTTTGCTTCTATCGTAAACACGCGCTTCCCACAATCGCCTGTCCTTTTCTCAAGCAGCAGCAGCCGGGTGGGGGGTGGGGCGATTCCGACGGGCCGCATGGCTTTCTGCCTCATTGTAGCAGGAGCCTAAGCAACACCTGCGGAGCACAAACCGTAGTCGCCGCTTGCTCCATAGTCACAAGGTGAGCTGCGGAACAGAGGGGCCCTTGGGCAAGGTTTCCTAGCGCTGTGGGCAGGGCTGGGGCTAGCAAGAGTGCGCTGGAAATATCTCCAGGCGCCAGGAGAGACAGAACTTCCGGCCCTCGCTGGATCAGCTGATCCGCGGGCCGAGGTTAAGGGGCCGAGCAGTCATGAGGTGATTGTACTCGCCGCCTCCTGCACCTAAAAATAAGACCTCCCAAAATAAGCCCAAGCGCTTATTTCGGGGGTCAAAAGAAAATAAGATAGGGTCTTATTTTCGGGGAAACACGGTAGTTCCAGTAATAATCAGCGTAAGTAATTCTCTTCTCTTCTGGTGTTCACTGCAGGATGTGATAGAAGGGATACCAGATGCACAACTAAGCTGGGAGCCTCTACCTTCAAAGCTGAAGAAATTTAAACAATTGTAGTCTGTCACATAAGTGAGATGACATTAAGCAGAGATTAGACATATTCCTGAAGGCGGAGATTATTTTCATTCCCTGTTTCTGATACTTAGCTATGAATACTGATACTTAATGTAGGAAAAAGAGCACCACTGACTGAAAAATGGTAGCACAAGCAGACTTAGGAAGACTCCATAAAATATGTAGAAGGAACAAATGAAGTTATTAGGATGACGTGGAAGAATTTTTTTTATTCAAAAAGTTTTATTAGTACAAAGTACAAACATTTTTCTCTTTTCTCCCCCCTTCCCCCCAGACCCCTACCCACCCCCCTTACCCTCCCCCCTCTCACCCCCCCCCGACTTCCCAGAAAAAACACAGGGTATAGTATTCAATAAACATAAAATTAAAATATACTAACAGATTATTAATTTCAAAATTTTCTCTAGTTCTTTAACTCCTTGTTACTCAAAACCTTTTAAACATAATCTAAAAATTAGGCATATATTATTAATAAACTGACATTCCAATATATCAAATTATTAATTTCACAATTATTCTAGATCTTTAATTCCATATAACTCAAAAACCTTTTAAAGGTAGTCAAAAAGACAAAATTTTTAGTCCATTCCACTATATATCTTTCATTTAAGTAATCTTTAAAATATAATAATAAAAAAAGAAAAAGAAAAAATCTTTCTTTCGCCATCTCGGCCAGATGCACAACCATCAGTGTCATTTCCTGAATAATAGATGGATCTTCCTTCTTCCGACACTATGCCGCCAATAAACTGGCATTTAAAATCAACTTAATTACTATTGCAGTTCAGTCCGTCGTTGTTCCCAACAAAAAAAAACTCTGTTATAAACATGATCCTTTCTATAAAATATTTTGAATACTCCACCATATTTTCATCCAAAAAAAACCCCTTAATTTTCTTTTCTTTTCTTTTCTTTTTTTTAACATAACCATCATATACAAAAATACATAACATCTTCACATCACCAACATTTAAATTATAAATTTAGTCTTTTCCCATATTTCCATCCTTATAATTTCTCCACTATTTTAACCCCATTTTCATACAAACCTTAAACTCAGTTTCTAAATTTAATTCCATTAACACATTATACAACCTTTCTATATGCATTTAACTGTTATCTTTTATTTGTATTGTCAAATTGTCATCTTGCTGCAAAATACCAATTTTTGATCTTCTCTCCATCTGGCCTATGACTACCCATACTGAAACCAAGTTCTAGTTGTTCCTTCTTCTCATTTGACTTTTAGATCTAACTCTTGCACCCACTTGTGGTTTAGTAATTTCTTGAGTTGTCAACTTGAATTGTTGTTGTCTTGATTCTTGCTGACATATAGCCGCTGCTCTGGTCTGACTCTGATCCTTTGTCTCTTCTTGTATATCAAATACATCCAAATTATAAACATCACTCTGGTTCTGTAAATCATCTTGACTCATCAAAGCTCCTCCCATTTGAACTACTGTCGACGACTCTCCTCTCTCACCTTCCATTACTTCCTTCATTCTTCTTCCTTCTGATATTTTGGATATGTCGGCCTTTAACACTTTTACATAAAAATCTCTTGCTTTCAATATCGTATTGAGCCGATATCTCTTTCCCAGATGTGTCACCGCTATACCAGCTGGAGCCTCCCATCTATACTGTATTTGCTGTTTTTTCAATTCATCCACCAGAAAGGCATAGTCCTTTCTGGCTCTCAGCATTTTGGGAGGAATTTCTTTCATTGTCATCACCTCCTGTCCATCTACCTGAAGCTTATTCTTAAAAGTCGCCTCTTAAGAATTTCATTACGTAATGTCCTTGTAGTAAAATATATTACAATATCTCTTGGCAGATGTTTCTGTTTAGCCACCCAAGAGTTGGCATGATATATCTTATCAATCTGCATACCCAATTCCTCTTTTGTTGCCCCTAACGTATGCACAAATGCCTCCAACATCATTTATTTTAAGTTTTCTTGTTTGTTCTCCTTTACACCTCTTACTCTTAAAGCAAACTCCATATTTCTGTATTGAATCATTAATACCTCAGCTTCATACTTTTCAATTTTATTTTGAGTCTCTCCTATATCTTCACCCAAAGTTGTCACAGATTGTTTAATTTCTTCCACCTCCTCTTCCAAACTTTCAATATTTTCTACCAGTCCTTTAAATACAAATAATATATCTTTCCTTAATTGCTGGTTCCGAGTAACAATCTCCTCTGAAACAGCCTGTATTTTTTCATTAATTTCATTAATTTTTAGATTAAACTCCGTAACAAGTTCATCCTTCATGACTTTTAAGGCTTCATGTAACTTTCCAAGCGTTAAAGTCTGTGGGGGTGTTGAATAAACAATGGGTTGCATTCTTGAAATGTAAGCAGGGGGACTATCAAATCCTTTGTTAAAAACAGTCTCTCCAGATTTTAAAGCCATTTAAAATTTAAAATTAGACTTTTTATTTTACTCCAAAATCAGAGAGAGAAGAGAAAGTTCATCAAAGTCAGGCATTTTCATACAGAGGGCTGCTAGCGAAACGAAACTTTCCTTTTAACTTTCACTTTTCACGCCCTTTGAAACTTCAATCGCCATTTTGTTGCTCATTAACTCAATTAGTTTGTCACTTCCGAAATGAGAATCAACATTGGAGTTAAGTTTAAGTACTTGCCATCCGAGTCTCCTGGCTTTTTCTGTCTGCTGTGAATCTGGATGTTAAAAATCACATATTGAAAGTAGAGTTGGTTGCAGCATCTTGCTCCGCATAAGCGGAGAAGTCCCAGGTCCTGGAGCAAGCGACAGGCTGCTAGGGAGCCCTCACCCTTTGCGCCCCAGATTTTATCCTGGGGCACTTGGGGGGCTCTACCCTCGCCTGTCTGCTCTCATCTCTCCCCTACGCCCGGGGAGA
Source organism: Diadophis punctatus similis (assembly GCA_023053685.1). Classification (NCBI taxonomy): domain Eukaryota; kingdom Metazoa; phylum Chordata; class Lepidosauria; order Squamata; family Dipsadidae; genus Diadophis; species Diadophis punctatus. Next base: position 1,169,246 of record JALIGW010000085.1, read on the forward strand.
AGATTTTCAAGCCGCCAGACAGCTGTTCTGGCGGCTTAACGGAACCCGGGATCAGGCGCTCGTCGAGGAGCGTCTTCGAGGCTCGATGAGCCAACCGGAAGTCAAAAAGTTGCTCATCAAGTAAGATGATAACCAAATCTCTTCGACGTGGAAGAATTTTGATGCAGGTCGTCCTCAATTTATGACTGGTTGCGTAGTGACTATTTGAAGTTACATGGGACATGCCCCCCCCCCCAAGCTGCTTACAACCCAGTTCCGGAGTTTTGACAGCCATGTTCCCCTGTCACATGACCGCTTTTTGATTACTCAGCAACTGGCCCACATTTATGACCATTTGCAGAGTACCTCAGTCATATAACCATGATTTACCATGTTTTTGCAGGAAACTGGCAGTTTACTTCCAGCAGAAAGCCCACCGCAAACAATGGGTTTTACGATTACAACCGCCGCAAAAGTTCTAAAGTCAGATTGGTCACTGATGATGACCAATCATCATCAGTGTTACAATTGTAATTGCCAGGAACAATTATGGTCATAAGTCAAGGACTACCTGTGTTTAAAACTGCTTCTTGACAAGATGTTTATTGCAAAACAGCCCTGTCTCATTCATAGAATTTTATGAGGCCTTCAGATGCCACCTTTTAGTACTAATTATATTCACTATGAATTATATTCATTTTTTCTTTCCGTATTTTCTTTTCACAGAAAAAAACACAAAGGTGTGGGGGGAAATGGGAGGACCACACAAAGCATTTTGGGTGATAGTCCAGGGAATCAAGGTATTCCCAAAGGGGTAGGAATGGATCACAGGGCTGGCATCCTGAATAATGGCTCTCTATCCTATTGTGTATTCCCAAAGGTCCTACTTACTAGTTGTGATTTCTGTATTGCAATAGTCTTCCAAAGCAGTAAATCATTTATATGCTCCTGAAAACACGAGGGGAAACACATTGCTTCCTTCTCTGCTGATGATTTCCTGATTTCTAATTGGATATTATTGTAAGCTAAATTCCAGAAACAATGGATTTTTGAAGACAGAATGGGCATTCTTACATTCCCTTCTGTGCAGCAGGTATATTCTAACTCAGGGTTTCCTACTTGATGACTTTATAGGCCATAACTCCCATAATGCCCACCCATCATGGCCCATTTGAGTTGTAAACCAGAACATCTGGATGTTACCATTTTGTATTACTATCCAGGCCTTTGATTGAGGCTGCCAGGGAAAATAACCGTAGGTGATCATTTGACCCTCATATAGCGTATTAGCACATAACTGCCACTGCCTAGGTGTGAAACCAGTATTAGTAGTAGGCAAATAATGGTTACAAAAGTGATATTTAAGAATGGGTCTGCTTCTTCTGAGCATAATTCTTAATGGTGTTTTTCCTTTCTGCATCAGGGAGGTGCCCTTTTACTTAATCATCACATCACTGGCAATAGGATACCTTTAAAGATTGTCCATCCTTTCCTGTTGGGTGTCTTATACCTATCTGGCTCCCTGGGTCTACACGTTGCATTGAAGCTCTCTTTCACTTGGCCCAGTCTCCTCTGGCTGGGTGGTTCTACTTTTGTCTGCAGGAAGCTCGAAGGACAAGAACTTCCTTTCTTGTGGGAGTAAAAGATGGCTACCACACAGGAAGTACCTCTTCCAGCATTGGGCCTCCATTTTTTGTACCCATTAGAAGAAACAGTGGCACCCAGGGTGAAAATAGAAGAGCCTGGACCCCCATGCCCTGAAGCTGGTTGGGAATGGGATCCTCCAGGGAAGAGTCCTCTTGTTGTCCAGGCAGGCACCATTAGTGATCTGTTGAGGTGGGCAACTCCTCCCCAAGTGAGGAGCGACCAAATTCCACAGCTCTGGGAGGTGCAGTGCCAGGAGATGGTGCAAACCCTGAGGACACCTGCTGACGTCATGCCAGTCCCTGTGCCTGTCCCATCCCCAGCCACTGGCTGGAGCAATCGCCAGCTACCTGAGCTTGCACCCATGGACGACATCGAAGCCTACCTGTCATCCTTTGAGCGGGCAGCCGAATCATGCCAGTGGCCGAGAGGAGAGTGGATGAGCCTCCTTATGCCAGCTCTTGGAAAAGCCCAGTCACCCCATAATGGCTTGGATGCCAGAGGTGGCAGGAATGAGCACAGAAAGTCCAAATCTTCCATCCTGCGAGGGGAGGCAGGCGCCAATGTGGAAATGCAACGGCAGCGTTTCCGGCAGTTCTGTTACCAGGACTCCGAAAGCCCACGGGAGGCTTGTCGGAGGCTCCGGGAACTTTGCCGGCGTTGGCTGAAGCCTGAGAGCCGCACAAAGGAACAGATTCTGGAACTGCTGATCCTGGAGCAGTTCCTGACCATCTTGCCCCAAGAGATCCAGAGCTGGGTGTGGGAACGAGGCCCTGAGACATGCGCCCAAGCAGTGGCCTTGGTGGAAGGATACCAAATGGGACGGCGAGAGGCAGGGATGTGGGAGCAGCAGGTAAGGCAATGTTTAATCTTATTGATTCTAGGAGATACATTGTGATAAAAACTTCTAACATCCTTAGCACTCCAATATGTTTTCTCATTCCACCACCACCCCATCCACCCACCCACAAGGCAAAGGAGAATTGTATCAGTGTTTTAATGATTGCATCAGTGTTTCATGGATATAAAAATAGTAAGGCTTTGCCCAAATGCAACTTGCAATCTAAATGATGCAAAATTGGCAGGAAAAAGTTCAGTCAAGAATAGAGGAAGGATGATACACGGGGAAAAGTTCTTTGAGTTGGCACAGGATTTCAACAGAATTGTCTTTTTTTAATGTGCTGATTTGTTTATAGATACTTTTTTTATTAGGCTTTAAAACTTTTATATACAAAGAGGGCAGAAAAGATTGGGTCATATGACAGGCTTCGTCGTTATTAGGAAATGAACCTGCATTCAGATGACCACGTTTCTTCCTGATTTATTCAGGCTGGAAATGGCTGTTCATCAATTGTTGAGGGCCTCTTTGTATGCAAGCATGCAGGGGGATTCTGGTGGAAACAAGCCAAAAGCAGCATCTCCAAATGCCTTGGACGGCAGCTCTTACAGTCTCTTGTTATTAGACATGTTGGTTAGAACTGATGAGAGCTGAAATCCAAAACTTTCAGAAGACCCCAGGCTTTTGGCCACTCCAATAAATAGGGTGCTAGTTAAGATGCTATCAGATTGATCTTTTGTATCCTTTTGAAAAGTTTTTGGAATGGGAATTGCAAAACAACAACCATGGATGCTTGAATGGCTGATTAATTATTCTCTTTTAGATTCAAGGCTGAAACAAATAAGTGGAATGGGTAGATTCCCCTAAGTTCTTAGTGACCCACTGTTGTCCTTGTTGCTAGGTTACAGTGCGGGTCAAGGTTGAACAGGTAAGCCCACAGGAAATGATTTTACCTGGAGCACCGTGGGATCCTTCAGCCTCGCTGCTGCCCCATCCCGAGTACCTATCCTCATCCGATATAACACTAAACCAGCCTATCCCAGGCCCTGCTCTCAAGAAGCCCTGCATCCCAAAACGGGAACCACAAGGCCTTCAGGAAACAGGTAAGAAGGAAGAGAGAAGCAGGAATGTTCTAGGAATTTTTCCTGCCAAAGGGAATCAGTTGCCACAAGAAAAACAAATCAATGATAAATTCTTTAGGGAAGTTTTCTCTATAACAGATGAGGAATTGTCCATCTCCCATTATCTCCACCCAGTGGAGCTAGAACAGGAATTTGTAGTTCAGCAATATCTGAAAGATAGTTGAGCTAAGAAATTCAGACAGTTTTTAAAAAATAAATCTATGGAATGATTAGCTATCAGAGAAGATTCATTTAAGAATTATAATGCTTTGCTTCCATTTAGTGGGCATCCAGATGTTTGCAGTAAAGTTTTGGTAGCTCTGTGTAAACCATGTTATTTAATAGTAAGTACGATAGAAAATATTTCTGTTTCTCCAGTCCCCAGAAATTACTTCCACATTTTTAGGGGACAGCAGTTTGATGAAAATGGAAGAGAGAATATAATCTACCTTATCTATCTACCGTATTTTTCGAAGTATAAGATGCACCTTTTTACCCCCCAAAAGAGGGTGAAAACTTGGGTGCGTCTTATACACCGAATGTAGCCCCAGCCACCCAGCCACCCCCCACCCTTTGGCCTCTGTCTTCCAGCAATTTACCTGTTTGCAGCAAAGAGGGAAGAGCCTGTAAAGCCAAGCAAGTCAGTAGCAGCTTCCCGACCTACAGCTGATTTGCCACGTGCTAAAATGAAAGTGAAACTGAAACTGCAAAGAGGCAAATAGCTGGGAGAGACACACAGATTTTTATTTTCTACTGAACTGGATGGAAGGGGGTAAGTGAATAACTATAAATGTCTGTAGAATGTTCAAATTATTAGACTTATTTTTTACATATTACTTTATTATTGTTCTAGCCAGGTGTCTCCAACCTTGGCAATTTTAAGACTTGTGGACTTCAACTCCCAGAATTCCACAGCCAGCTTTGTTAGCTTTGCTGGCTGTGGAATTCTGGGAGTTGAAGTCCACAAGTCTTAAAGTTGCCAAGGTTGGAGACCCCTGTAAATCTAGACAACTTAACAAAATAAACAAGCTTTTTAAAATAAATGCTTGCCCTGAAGAGGCCCAGTGCTATTGTATCTTCTTTTAAATAATAGAGAATAATGTATACTTCCAGAAATTTTAATTAATTTTAACAGCTCTGTACAAGTATAGTCTGAAATGTAACAGTGTCCTGTTTAGTATTAGAGTTAAATCCTGACTTACCTTGGAGTAGATCTATTTAAATAATTGGGAGGAGTTAGTGTGACTACATTTAAGAAAACTTTCTGGCATAATGTACATTTCTCCAATTCTTTGCTATTTCTATGGGTCAGGCACACATGCACAGAAATACACAGCAAACAGTGTATATCATCTGTGCTGTTTGCTGTTTGGCAAATTGCTTGGAGGCAGAAGCCTTTTTTCCTGTTTTCCTCCCCCAAAACTAAGGTGCGTCTTATACTCCGATGCGTCTTATACTCCGAAAAATACGGTATCTCTTATCTATCTGAACATTTTGACTTCACTCATTAGAGCAGCTTACACATGATCAATCTGAACAAGATATACTCTACCCAGATGTTTGGGAGGGGGGGGAAGCTGAGGTGGAAAAAGAAAATAAATCTTAAAATTCAATTTCTTCCAGTAATATAGCACTTTTTCTTTTTGTGCCTTTGAGTCAATCATGATTTCTGGCAAATATCTAGATGAGTCCCTACAGTTTTCCTGTCAAGGTTTTTTAGAAGTGGTTTGCCATTTCGTGCTTTCTAGGCTAAGAGAGAAAGCTGGGCCCAGACAGCTTCAAGCCTAAGGCAGGACTAAAACTTGAAACTGCTATACAACTACAAAATGTAAATGATTTTGTATCTAAATCCTATCTCATTTGATCTCATTTGTCTGTATTGCATTTGAGAGAAAAATGCATCTTGCAGTTGAAGTCTGTCTTTCTCTGTTTGATGCATTTCAGATGAGTTGAAACTCTATTCCAAATAAATGGAGGATATATATCAGTTACGCTTTTCACAGGAGCTCCATTGACTGACTACAGAGGACATAGATTTGAGATAGAACTCAAAACAGTATATATTATTCAGGCTAACTAAAGTGATTGTAGGTTTAGAAAGATGAAGGGTGTTCCATTAATGCAGCCTGATCTGGCTCCTTCCAGATATCATGTGTTAAACTCCAGTAATTCCCATTTCTAGAACTTTTAATTCTCAGTTGCGATTGGCTGGAGCATCTACATGTGGGTATTAACTTCCGTTGCTAGGAGACTGAGTTGTAAGAATTCTCTGGTCACGCCCCCTCTGCTTGGCTGGCTTCTCCATTTTTTAATGACTCAGTAAGCAAGGAGACGTGTTTCAATCAGCTCCAGCTAATTGAAGTTAATATCCACAGTGTTTTTCCATTTGTGGTTCCTTTTTCCATTTTTTCTTCTCTGTTGCAAGAAGCAGGCATGAATCACAGAGAAGCAGCCTTGGCTGCATTTTTACCCCTGCTGCTGCCGGTGAGTCAGCGGTCTCATTCCAGCCCCTAGACGAGCCGCTTCCACCTTTTCTTACTGTTGTTTTTCGTTCGGCCTTGGCAGCTTCCGCAGCTATCCCCTCGAGGGGATTCTCCGATGGGGCGGGTGCCTGCAATCGTCTGTTGCCGCTGGGGGTGAGCTGGGCTTCCCCCGGAATACCGGGATGTCCATTGCCACCTGAAGACTGCCTTTTGAGCGGCTAGAGGAAACGGATCCGAAATCATGGGCCTCTGCAGGGCCACGTTTCGAGGAGGGCTTTCCCTGTGCCCTTTGCCTGTGTTTTCTAGCTTGTTGCTATTGCGGCTGGCTGCCTTGTGGCGGTGGCGCCATTTTGGATCGGGCCGACTCTCAGCTGAGAGCGGCCATTTTGTTTTTGCAGTTTGTATCTTTTGCTGCTGCAGCCTGCAGGGTGGTTTTTTCTCTGCCCTCAGGCTCTCCTTTAGGGGATCTATCCTCATCATTTTTTCTGATTCCTCTATTTATTTACCTTTTTGGAAGGTTTTTCTTTATGATCTGATTGTTTCCATCTTCTGCAGGAAGGTGATCTCCGTCTGCAAGATGGCTTACCGCTCCTCTTCCAAGAGGCATAGTGAGGACAAAGGGGCTGGAAAATCCACCACACGCCCTTCCAGGTCCTCCTCGAAGGGGGGATCTGGTCATTCCAGATCCAGATCTCCTGCATCCACTAAGTCTTCTGCGGCTGCAGATAGGGATGCAGAGAAGAGACCTAAAGCGTTAGAGCATCAGTTTACCAGAGCTGCCACGCTGGCTGAGGTTCCTGAATCTGAGGAATTGTCTCCAGACAGAATCAGGTCGCCCCTTCTAAAATTGTCTCCCCGCTCTCTTGGGGAGGGGCATCTATCCTCCCCTCAAGAGGCCCCAGTGGAACAGGAGGTCATTGCTACTGCCCCGCTTTACGGGGCTGAACATTTCCAGCCTCTGGCCCTAGTATCACAATCTGCTCCTGTGCCTGTGGTTTCCTCTAGACCTGCTATTCCAGTGGCAACCTTCACTCCAACTTCTGCAGGGCTACATGCCGGGGAAGGCCATGGGCCTGTCGTAGCTCAAGATTTGGACCAAGTCATAGCTCATGCCATTTCTCAAAGCCTTGCCTCAGTCTTTAGACATCATAGTCCTATGCCATCTTTGCCTCCTCCAATGGATCCACGTTTGTCTGTGCACCAGGATTGGGGCAGGGAACGTGCGACTCCTACTCGTTCTTCGGCCCATAGCGAAGTATCTGTTAGGGAGGAAGGGGAGTTAGATGATCGGGAGTTCTCTGATGATGACGGGGTGATTCCGGATAGACCTGCATTTACTGGTCTTTTCCGCCTTCCTCTGTTCAAATCATTGTTATATAAGGCCATTGCTTCTGCCAATATGGAGCAGTCTTCCTCCTCCTCAGAGGCCCCTTCTGGTCAGACACCTCAGGAGGGGTTGTTTTCCAAGCCTATTGTAGAAGAACTGGTGATTCCTGCCCCTAAATTGTTTTTGGATGTAGTGCAACGTCCTTGGCCCAGTCCTGGTTCTCTCACAGCCCCTAGCAATGTGGATCGCAAGCTTTATGGGGCTGCCCAAAGTATGGAGGATCTCTTGCAGTTTCCCCAGGTGGATGCTCCTGTGGTGGCACTGTCATCGCCATCTTTGTTGCCTTCTGACGCAAGTGAGGTCCTAAAGGCGGAGGATAAGAAGGTTGAACTGCTGTGCTGTAAGATTCATCAGGCGGCTGCCTGGGCCATCAGGGCCTCTTCGGCTGCCTCATTTTTTAACAGGTCTACCATAATCTGGTTACGTCAATTGAGGGCCAGGTTGCCTCCTGAGGACATTCGCTTGCGTCATGACTTCAACAAAATTATTGCTGTCACTGAGTATTCAGCAGATGCCACATTGAATGCCACTAAATTTGCTGCTAGGGCTCTAGCATCCAATGTTTCTTCTTGATGCCTTTTGTGGCTTCGCCATTAGCAGGCCGACCTGCGGTCCAAGTGGCGCCTGGCATTGGCCCCCTATGAGGGTGGAAATTTTTTGGGAGAGATTTTGGATCGCATTCTGACCGAAACCAGGGACAAGAGAAAGGTGTTGCCTTCACAGCAGAGGCGTCTGGATCGTAGAGCGGCTCCCTATGGGCAGAGGCATTACTACCATCAGCCCGGCTACTACCAGGCCCCTACGTTTCAGCGTACGTATACCCAGGGGTCTGAACTTGCTCAGGACAGACCTGGCTCCCGTGACAGGGGTCGTTGCTCCTTTCCATCCAAGCGGCCCTTTCATGGGGGCTTCCGTAAGTCCTACCGCAGGGGTAAGTGATCCCCAGGAGACCCTTCCCATTGGTGGGCGTCTGCAGCTTTTTGCTGACCATTGGGAAGGTACATATTCTGACGCCTGGGTCCTCAATACCATCAGATTCGGCCTTAAACTTGAGTTCCATTCCCCACCCCCCTCTCGTTTTCTTCAATGTCCTGTCTCCAGGAACTCTCAAAAGAGACCGCTGATGGACCTGGAGATCCAACATCTCTTACAAATCCAGGCCATCGAACCGGTTCCTGAAGGGCAACAGGGCCTTGGGTTTTATTCCATTCTTTTCCTTGTGCCCAAGAATTCGGAGGGGGGTGGCGAAAGATTTTGGATTTGAAGAAACTCAATCGCCATGTGACTTAGCGGCGTTTTAAAATGCAGTCTCTCCAAACCATTTTGGGTTGCATCCGCCCAAGGGATTTCTTGTCGTCGGTGGACCTGAAGGAGGCCTAACTCCATGTCCCAATCCACCAGGAAATTTCTATAGTTCATGGTTGCAAGCCGTCACTTTCAGTAGAGGGCTATGCCCTTTGGCCTCTCATCGGGTCCTAGGACTTTTACCAAGATCCTGGCAGTGGTGGCTGCCTCTCTTAGGGTCCTTCCTGTTAGGGTTTTGTGTTATCTTGATGATATCATAATCCAGTCGTCTTCCCCCCTCCAGGGGACGGTGGATGTCCAGACCGTCATCAGAACCCTCAGGGCCCATGGGTTCTCGGTCAACCTAGAGAAGAGCCACCTCACCCCCTCCACCCGCCTCCTTCACCTGGGGGCGATAATAGATTCCGACTCTTGCCGGGTTCACCTTTCCAAGGACAGACAAGACAGTATTCGCAGTTTCGTAGGTCAAGTTCGTTCCCTCCGTTCGTTCCCTCTGGACATGTCATGCCTTCTGGGCAAGATGCTGTTGTGCATTGCCATAGTTCCTTGACCCGCCTTCACGCCAGGATGCTTCAGTGGTTCCTGTTACCTCACCAGAGGGCGGGCAGGGTGCATTCCAGGTGGTTGGTCTGCTAACCGCCCCAGGTTCTCCGGTTGCTAGCCTGATGGACCTCCGATGCCCTCACCGCCGGGTGCGTTTTCAAGGAGCCACCCAGACTGACGATCACCTCGGACGCCAGCCTGTTTGGATGGGGAGCTCACCTGCAGGGGCGTCTGGTCCAGGGCAGGTGGTCTCCAGAGGAGTCTCGCCACAACATCAACTGGCTGGAACTGTGGGCCATTCATCTTGCACTGCGACAATTTCAAGCAGAGGTTCGGAATCATCACATGTTGATCCTGACAGACAACGTGGTGGCGAAGGCCCATGTGAACAAGCAAGGGGGTACCCATTCACGGTCTTTGATGACAGAGTTGGCTGCGCTGGGCAGTTGGGCAGAGTCCAATGTTCTGTCCCTCAAGGCGGAGCACATCTCAGGGAAGCTGAACCTCCAGGCGGACTGGCTGAGCAGGACCACCATCGATCACTCCGAATGGCGTCTCCATCCGGAGTTGTTCGAGGAGATGTGCCGGCGCTTCGACAGGCCGCTGGTGGACCTGTTTGCTCGGCCGTCCAACGCGCAGCATCAGAGGTTCTTTTCCAGGTTCCCAGAGCCCAGAGCGGAACAGGTCGATGCCCTTCGCAGTCCTTGGCCCCAGGGCCTTCTCTATGCCTTCCCTCCCCTTCCTCTTCTTCACAGGGTGATTCGGAAGGTGCTGGAGGAGCATGCAGATGTCCTCCTGGTCGCTCCTCACAGGCCCAGACGACCGTGGTTTGCAGATCTGGTCAGTCTCTCAGTGGCCAGGCCGTGGAGGATCCCAGACGACAGGATCATTCTGAGCCAGGGGACAGTGGTGCATCCTGACCCACAGTGGCTGCAGCTGACTGTCTGGCGCTTGAGCGGGAGATCCTGAGGTGAGAGCTCCTGCCTGATGATGTCATCGAGACCATTCAAGCTTCTCGGCGTCCTTCTATGACCCGTATTTACGATGCCACCTGGTCGGCGTTCGTCAGTTGGTGCGCTGGCAAGGGCCTTGACCCTATTGACGCTCCGGTCAGGTGGGTCCTGGAATTTTTGCAGGTGGGGCTGGTTAAAAGGGTTGGCCCCCAATACTCTCCGTAGGCAGGTAGCGGCCCTGGCCACGGTATTGTCTGAGGGGGGGGGGGAATCAGCGTCTGAGTCACCACTCCCGGATCTGTAGCTTCCTAAAGGGGGCTGCCAACCTTAAACCCCTGTAGTTCACTGCTATCCCTCTTGGGATTTGCCTTTAGTACTTCAGGCGCTCACTTGGGCCCCATTCGAACCCCTCAGGTCTACCAGTTTACGCCTCTTAACTCTGAAAGTGGTTTTTCTAGTGGCAATTACATCTGACAGAAGGATATCTGAATTGGCTGCTCTGTCAGTGCGTGAAGATCTTTGTATTTTTCACACTGACAGAGTTGTGCTGCGGTTGGACCCCTCTTTCCTTCCAAAGGTAAACTCCTGGTTCCACAGGGCTCAGGAAGTTATTCTGCCGGACTTCTGTCCTAATGCGACCCACCCTCGGGAGCGTCGCTGGCACACCTTTGATGTTCGGAGGGCCCTCCGCGGGTACATCAAACGTACTGAAGCCTTTCGGCGTTCGGAGGCTTTGTTTGTTAGTTATCAATCTTCCTCCATGGGACGGAAGGTTACCCCATCTTCCATTGGTCGTTGGCTTAGGGCCTGTATTGCTACAGCTTACCAGTTAAGTGCTACTCCTCTACCGGGTCGTATTACAGTCCATTCTACTAGAAGTGCGGCAACTTCGGCTGCCTGGGCCACTCAGGCTTCTATCCTAGACATCTGTAGAGCTGCTACCTGGTCATCCCCCTCTTCTTTTGTTCGGCATTATAAGGTTGATGTTTATGCTTCGGCTGAGGCTTCTTTTGGCAGGAGGGTCCTTGAACAGGTTATTTCCACCCCGTCCACCTCGGACCAGGAGGTTCCCCACCCTCGGGGGACTTAACTTGGGTATGTCCCACATGTGGATGCTCCAGCCAATCACAACTGAGAATGAACGTTGGTGCTTACCTGATACGTTCCTTCTAGTTGCTTGGCTGGAGCATCCACTCCCTCCCGAGTTAGTTGTTAGGCGGTCCTGGGGCCGGGGTGGTTGTTTTCGGTTGTTTTTGGGTGTTTTGGGTTTGTTGGTACTTTCCTTGCCTGTTATCTTCGTTGCAAAAAACTGGAGAAGCCAGCCAAGCAGAGGGGGCGTGACCAGAGAATTCTTACAACTCCGTCTCCTAGCAACGGAAGTTAATACCCACATGTGGATGCTCCAGCCAATAAACTAGAAGGAACGTATCGGGTAAGCACCAATGTTCATTTCGCCCAACTGTTGCTCCTCCAATTAACTGACTCAGGCATTTTCATATCCAAGCTAGGGACAGTAGAGAAATGTTCATTAACAGTTTCCAAGGTGCTTTTTCAAAAGGCAACTGGACTGCTTTTTCCTTGAGAAGGAAGAAGAAAAAGACGTTTTGCTTCTCATCCAAGAAGCTTCATTGGTTCTGGCAGGATGTTGGGGGCGAAAGTCCAGAATGTGGCCTTTCTGGATAGAGAGGACACATTGGTTTGTCCACATTCTGGATAAAGAGGACCATTGGTTGGAAAGAGGGGTAAATGAGGCCATTTATGTTAACATTGAGCAGCTCCCTCTCAATAGAGGGGGAGGAATATGACATCACCTATCTCCTGTCTACAACACAGTCCTTTCAGCAGTTCCAAGAAGATTCCACCATTTGCCCTCTGATACAGGTGACCCTGAGAGCACAGATAAACCCCCAAGTGGCCTCAAAAGCTCTGAGAGAGAGTGCTAACAACCAGAGGACTGCAAAGAAATATAATCCTTCCACCACCACCCCATCCTGCCAGAACTAATCCTTCCATCGCCCCCACCATCCTGCCAAAACCCATGAAGCTTCTTGGATGAGAAGCGAAATGTCTTCAAGGAAAAACAAAGTCCAGTTGCCTTTTGAAAAAGCACCTTTGAGACAACTATGACCTGGATGACAGAGAATCTCCACAGATGTTCATTAACAGTGTAATGTAAATTTATCTGATTTCCAATTCCTGTATCTATGGGCAAACGAATGCAGTGGGTTCACCTAAATCTGCTATTTTGAAACAAAGCTTACTAATTACAATAGAAATGGAATAGAACAAGTTTAAAAATCTGAGAAAGGAAGAACTGAGCAAAATCAATCACAAATGAGTCATCTCTTCTCTTTTTATTCTACCAAACTTCAACCATTTCTTGCCTATAGTTAGCTGCTCATGGTTCCTCTTTTTGTATTTTTATCCTTTACTTCTTGCTTTTCCAAACCCAATAATTATAGTGAAGAATTGGAGACTTCCGGTTCACGGCATGGCGATATAAGACACAAGGAATGGGGCTTCGTTCCCTGTGCTGACTTCTCCCTGTTCATGGGCTCCGAGAGGAGCCAAAGCCGCCCTGTAGGGGCAGTGAAGCAAAGAGGGGTGCCCTGTGAGGTCGAGGAGAGTCGCAGCTCTCCTGTCTGACCCAGGGTTCTTTTTCCTTCTCAGCCACGGCAAGAAGAAGAGGCAGCCTAAAGATGGCCGCCACAAAGCTGGGACAACTGAAGAATAACTAAGACTGGTGCTGGAGCAAAGTAGGTGAACTCTGACTGGAACTGGGGGAGAGGATTTCTTTTTGCCTTAACCCCAAGGAATAATTTGGAACTATTTGCTCAGAACTATTTGTTTAAGCGGCATCTAAGCATTCTGAGAAATACTAGACTGGAAGGCACAAGAGAGAAAAATAATAAATTTTGAAATAGAAAATTGGACTCTTAATTTGGGAAGACGTGGTAATGGGAAGGCATTTTAAAATGCTGGAATTATTTACCTATAAAACATATTCTGCTTTTATAATTGATTTAAAACTAAAATGATAATTGCTGAGTGGTAATACTGAAATCTAAGTTGAGCGTGCCACCTGCTGACAAAAGGAAAAACTACAAGTCTGGAAATACTTATGAGAAGGACTGTGAAAGTATTTATTGGATTATTGGATTATTCCCATCTACCCCAGGATTACTGGAGATTTAAATATGAAAATAAGCAAGCTACTTCATTAAAGGGACCCCTGAAAGACTTCTGACAACCCCTGGGACTATTCAAATGGAATTGACTGTTTACCTTTGGGATATAAAGAACTGTGATCAGCTCACCCCTTGAAGGGCAACTTAAGGACTGAATAAATAGCTTTTGGACTGTTGAACAAAAGTGGAATTATTTTTTCTTAAAAATAAAATAAGATGCCTTATAAGGAACAAACAAGTGAAACATTGAAGGAGATGGTGTTATTTTTTCAAAACACACAGGACATTATGGAGAAAGGATTTAAGGAGATTACGGAAAAAAATGGAAAATGCTATACAAGGGATGATGAGCAAAGATCAAGACGCCCAGGAAAGGGAGGAGCTAACAGTAGAAATGGAGGAAAAGAGAGACGAAGAATCAGAGAAAAAAAGAAGAAAACAAAGAGGAGACAACAAAGAAAATAACAGTGATTGATGAATTAGAACAAGAAGCAATGGGTGGAAACTAAACAAGGAGAGAAGCAACTTAGAACTAAGGAGAAATTTCCTGACAGTTAGAACAATTAATCAGTGGAACAGCTTGCCTCCAGAAGTTGTGAATGCTCCAACACTGGACGTTTTAAAGAAGATGTTGGATAACCATTTGTCTGAAGTAGTGTAGGGTTTCCTGCCTAAGCAGGGGGTTGGACTAGAAGACCTCCAAGGTCCCTTCCAACTCTGTTATTATTATTATTATAATTAAACCAGGGGAAAAAGATACTAAGAGTCGAAAAGAGAATTGGAGATACAGCATCCATACCTTTGAAAGGGAGATAGGGGCATGGGCAGAAATTTTGGAAACTAGGCAGTGGAAGAGGGTAGAGGTGGGAAAAATACTCAGATTGAACAGCCAAGAAGCAGATGTAGAAAGAGATAAAGTTCTTAGAGAGGAATATGGGAGACAAGTCAAAAAGAAAAAAAAGCATAGCAATTAAAGTATTGAAGTGGACAAGAGATGATGGATAGATGATTTTTTGTTTTTGGTGTTGTTTTTATTTGCTTTGCTTTTCCTCTCTCCTTTTTGTAGGTAGGTGACAGGATTAGAAGTCAGGTAGGATAGAAAGAAAATGTTTTTTAACAAAGGATGACATGATTTAAAGTTAGAATAAGAGATAGAAATAAGAGAAAAGGGGAATATTAGTGTATACACTTTTATATAATAAAATAAGTGTAATAATAAGAGAAAACATGGAATAATTGAATAATGATAGATTGCAATTTTATATAAATATGTATTACTATTAGAAATATATAAGTTCGATTGAAAGTAAGAACTATGACTAATGCTATTTTATTTGTATTAGAATGTATGACACCCAGGTGCCACACTGTTCATGCATTGATGTGTTTGTAAAAAAAAAAACTTTTTTAAAAATTATAGTGCCAGAGAATCTTCAGCCAAGAACTAAAAATTAATTTGTGGAAATGATTTTAAAAATTGTTTACTTCTGTTTGTACTCTGTATGGATGCTCTGGCATAAAATAGTTCTTTATCCTACGCCAACTTATTTTTGATCAACTATTAGTCTGACACACAACCAAAACTATGCCTATGTATACAGACATAGCCAGATGGAACATATAGAAACTAAATTGATTATATTTTTTATATAAAGAGGTGGTTTAGAAGTTAGACGAATAAAGATGTGACCAGGAGCTAATCACAGAACAGATTCAACTCAAGCTAAAGTGGAAGAACAAAGACAGTCAGTTTTCAAAGTAAGTTTTTAAACATAAGCCTACCATTTTCAAAGACAACATTAGGTGCTTTGAAGTCCTGAACCTCACTGATAGGAAACCAAAGATACTATAGAATTAAAGAAGTTGTTATGGGTGAATGTCAAAAGCGACCACCAAAGAGAGGAAATGGCTGAGGAAGTAAAAGTAACTGAAACTCTGGGAGGCAGAGACCATGCTGTCCTGGAATTTCAGATAGTGTGATAATGAGAAACTGCAATCATACCTCAGTCTTAGACTTCATGAGAGAAAACTTTGTTGGACTTAGAAGGATAGTAGACAAGATCCAATGGTTTGATATTGTAAAGGAGAAAAATGTCCAAGAAGACTGGGAGCTTCTGTGATAATGCGATCTTGGAGGCACAAATCCAAACGATTCATACAAGAAGGAAAAATTAGAAACATCTGAAGAGACCAAAGTGGCTCTACACAGAACTTAATAAATTGTTTAAAAGAATAAAGCAAATGTACAAGAAATGGAAAGGGGGGGATATATCCTAAGAAGAATACAAAGCAGTTTGCAAAAACTACCGTATTTTTCAGAGTATAAGACGCACTTTTATCTAGGGATTCAGTTGACAGCAAGATGTATAACGATTAAGGAAGATAATTACCATAAACTACTGAAACAATTCCAAACGGATCTGGGAAAATGGAAAAGTCTTCAATTATCATTGGTAGGAAGAATAGCTACAATTAAAATGAACATATTGCCAAGATTGTATTTATTTCAAACAATTCCGATAAAATTTGAAAAAAAAATACTTTGAGGAACTTAATAAAATAATACATAAGTGGGAATTGTATTATCAGGCTGCTGTATTAACGTGGATGAAAGAATGGATCGTACTGAGGAATACAAGATTATTGACATTGGAAGGGCATGATTTACAATTGGGTTGGCATGCTTTCTTTCATTTTTTTTTCTTCTTTAAGAATTTTTATTTTGTTTTTTTTACAACAATATGCAGGTAGTCCTCAATTTACAACCTTTCATCTGTTGCCACCTAAAAAACATCTTGTAAAAGTTCTCTCTCAGGTTTTGGACTTGCGTAAATTTTACATTTCTTACCCATATCTTCTCCCATGTTTCCATCTTTACTGGTTCTTCAAAATTTTGTTCCCACTTTATCATGCAGTCTTTAACTAGTTCTGTTTCAGGACTTCCGGTTTTGGAGCGCTTCATCGCAGACATCCCTCGTTGGATGCCTTTCCGATCTTTGTTAAAAGCCGCCAGAACAGCTGTCTGGCGGCTTTAAAATCTCTTCCCCGGGCAAAGGGGAGAGATGAGAGCCTGACAGGAGGGGTAGAGCCCCCCCAGCGCCTTAGGAGCCATCTGGCAGGGCGCGAAGGGAGAGCTCCCCATGCAGCCTGTCTCCAGCTCCGAAGATCCGGAAACCTCTGCCTTTTGCAGAGCTAGATGGAGTGACCAGCCGCTGCTTCAAAAATGGGATTTATAACTACATTTAAACTATAGAAGCAGACAGAGAGAAACAGGCGTGAGATGGGCAAGTACTGAAACCTCTTTTTTTCCTTTTTTTTTCAACTCCTGGGTAAGCTTTCACTTCGGCAAGGGAACAAAGGAAACAGAGTAACAATATGGCGATTGAGAAGTGAAAGTGACTTTCGTTTCCCCAGAGGCTTTTTTTTTTTTTTCTTTCTCTCTCTCTTATGGAAACTTTTAACTTGGAAAAATGGTTTTTTCTTTCTCTGTCTCCTAACTCTGGATTAAAGTTATAATAGAAATATTTTCAATAATAAAAGACTATCTGATTTTTAAACTGGAAAGAACTTTAATCAGGCAACTGGCTTTCCTTCTTTTTTGTACTCTTTTGAAACACCAATGGCTTCAAAGTTTGGAAAGACTGTTTTGACTAAAAGAAATGACTATTCATCTGGATATATTTCTAAAATGCAACTTAACACTGAGCTAACACCTCCACAGCTTTTGACACCTGAAAATTTATTAAATAATTTAAAGATTATGAAACATGAACTTACTTTGGAATTTAACCAGAAAATAAGTGAGATAGACCATAAGATGCAGGCTGCTTTGAAGAATATGAATCAACAACTAAGATTTGATGTGTTAGAGGTTTGCAAAGGCTTAGCAACAAATATTGAAGTTTTGGCAGAACGTATTGAAACAAATAAACAAGCTTTGGCAACTTCGGTGAATTACATAGATAAAATCCAAAATGACATTGCAAATTTTGAAAAAGAGGTCTTAATGACTCAGTTCAGATCTATGGAAGTTGCTATAAGGATTAGAGGTTTGAAAGAAGGATTATATGAAAATTTAAAAGGCAGGATGGTTGACATATTGGATCAGGTGTCTGGAATTTCTAAAGCGGAATTGGCTACACAAATCGACAAAACATACAGAATCAACTTGTGGTACGCCAAACAAAAGCATCTACCAAGGGATATTGTCATATATTTTACCACAAGAGCTCTACGGAACAGAATTATACAAGCAACGTTTAACAATAATCTTATGGTGAATGGTCAGGAACTAAAGATTTGGAAAGAAATCCCCTCTAAAATGCTTAAAGCCAGGAAAAGCTATACTTTTCTGATTGATGAATTTAAGAGATTAAATTTACAATATAAATGGGAAGCACCAGTTGGAGTAACAGTGAAATTTTCTGGAAAAAGATACCGGCTCAACACGATAAAAAAAGCTACTGAATTTTATGTCAATGTTCTAAAGGCTGATATATCCAAGATTCCAGAAGAAGGGTGTATGAAAATAAAAGAGGAGGAGGAGGGGAAGCCACCTTCGATGGATCAAAAAGAAATAGACTCCAAAATCCAAAAGGAGTGCCTGAATCAGATAGCTGGGGAAGAGGAGATGGAGGTTTGGGAGCAGACGGGAGACGACTTGACAAATTTGAATTTATTGAACTATTAAAAGATGAACTATCAAGATACAAAACAATGTGATGTTGAAATATATTGGATGGATAGAAACTAATATGATTGTATTTTATCTTTTCCCTATCTAATGATTACTTATGCAATATTTAGTTAAGTTTTATATAATTTTGAGGTTATTTTTAATGTTGATAATATTAGATATATATAGTTTGTTGAAGATTTGTTTATTGTTTATTCTTCTTTTATTTTCTTTTTTTGTTTATTGAAGTTAGCGAATTAATTTAGAATAATATTATCTTATTAATATCATGATGAAATTTAATATTTGATGATTACTTATGTAACATTTAGTTAAGTTTTATCTTAGAGGTTATTTCTAATGTTAATAATATTAGTTTAAGATTTGTGTATTTTATATTTAGTTATTACTTATGTAACACTTACCTTGTATAAGATAGAGGACTGAAGGGAGGAGGTAGGAGGTTTGTTTGTTTGTAGTGTTAAAGAGTTTTCTCTTTCTTTCTTTCTTTTTTTTTATTCTCTTTCTTTTTTTTCTCTCTCTTTTTTGTATCTTTACTATTGTATACAAATGCGATATATTAGTACTGTATAGTTTGGAGTTGAAGTTTTTTTAAAAATAGTGTTCTTTTTTTCCTTTTTCCTTTTTCTTTTTATTAATAATTTAAACTTATTATTATGCCCTGTATTATCTCTGGGAAGTCCGGGGGGGGAGGTGGGGAGGGAAGGGGGTGGGTCTGGGGGGGGGAAATAAAAATGTTTGTACTTTGGATTTAATATTTTGTTACCACTTATGTAAGTTTGTACTAATAAAACTTTTTTGAGAAAAAAAAAAAAAAAACTAGTTCTGTTTCAGAATCTATTTCTATCAATATATTATATAACCTTTTTATATGCATTTGACTTTGGTCCCTAATTTGTTTTATTAGATTGTGCTCATTTTGCGTAATACCAATTTTCTGGTCCTTTTTCCATCTGGCCTGTAGCTGTCCATACTGAAACCAGGTTTGGATTACCCTTTCCTCTTTTAATACGTTCAGAGGTTTTAGCTGTAATACCCCTCTTTCTATGGTAAGAAGCTGTCTGTATGTGACTACATCCTGTTTTTGTTCTATGCTTATATCAGCCTGTTCTTTTAAGGCACCTTGCAGTGCTTGAAGAGTTAGCAGGAGAAGGCAATAATGATTGTAATTTATTTGTCGGAGCTGGGGAACTACCAGCACTCTTTGAAGTAGTAGTTGTTCTAACTTGTTTTGAAGCCATCTCAATGCCTTATAGCTTATTAGTAAGTCAATGCTATTTTGAGTGATCTTAAACTCTTAGTTCTTTTAACAGCATTGGAAAGCACTTAGATGTAATAGCTTGTTAAGTTTCAATTCAGCCACACCTTCAAAATTCGGGCGCCATTTTCTCTTCTATCTCCTTGATTTTAACAGAAAGATTTTGTAGAACGGAGCTAAAGTTTTGAAATACCTGCAGTTGTGAAACTCTCCAGTATTTGCTCTGCCTGCTTCTTATTCAGATGTAAATCAAACATTGATTGCAGGGGTGGTCGTGGCTCTTTGATCTGCGTAAAGCAGATGCATCCCGAGAGCGGAGTGTGTCGAGTTGCAGGGGGGCTCACACCTTCCACACCCCAGAATTAACTCCTGGGGGATTAAGGGGGCTCTACCCACAGCTCGGCAGCTCTCCCCTTCCCTCTTCTCCTGAGGAAAGAGTTTTCAATCTGTCAGACAACTGATTAACGCTGTCCAGGCAGTGTAACGCGATCTCGGGGCTGGAGCGTCTCAGAAGAGACCTCGTCAGAGCAACACGGTGCCACCGGAAGTCTGCATGCTTTCTTGTGGTATGGGAAAAATAAGATACACAGATACTTTCAAAGACATTACTGTTGTGGCTTGCCCGCGTCCCGTGCAGCTGGTCGAGGATCCGGAGGCCCTAGAGCCGCCTGTGGTGCGGCACTATCACCCTGTGTACCTGGCACCTGAGTCTGACAGCGATGAGGACTCAGTGCCAGAGGAGGAAGACCAGCCAGGGCCTTCTGCACCTTCTCAGCTGGTGCAGAGTGAGTCCTCAGAGGAAGAGGAGCCTCTGCTGGATGCTAGGGCTCGCAGAGCAGCCAGCAGAAGGGATCGGCTTTACAGCTGGAGGTCTCCTCGCAGGTAAAGCTGAGGGCTAATGAGCCACGCCCTCAGGCTATTTAAGTCCTGGAGCACGCCTGAATTGTTGCTGGAAGCAACACCTGTGTTCTGCGAGCATTCAAGACGTCTTTGTTCCAGCTCCGATTTCTGTATTTTTGAAATAACAACTCATTGCTTTGGATTCCGAGACTCCTGCCAACTCCAGTGAGTACCTAGATAAGAACTCAGTAATTGCCAGCTTTGCTTTGAACATTTGAACTCTGGCTGAAAAGCTCATGGAGATAATATTCACCAAGACTCCCGTGCCATTTGTTTCTGGACTTTGAAAAAACACTGACTCTTTACTAAGAATATTTATTAGTAAAACTTCTTGATTTCTTTTGCCAAACGGTTGTGTGCGTGTCTTTTCTGGGGGTTCCTGTGCTGGGACACAACAATTACATAAGGAATGCATTAATACTAGTATGGGAAAAAATTAAAGAACATTATTTAAGGATACCAGTTTGGCTTTCAACAATGGAAGCATTGATTCACCCAAACGTTATTAATATGGGAAATATTGTTAGATATAAAGATATTTTGAATGAAAAGGGGGAACTCAAAACTAAACAAGAAATGAGTGAGCAAGGGATCGATATAACATGGTATTCACAAGTGCAGATACATTCTCCATTGGGTCGACGAGAGAATCCAGGATGGGTCACTCTAGCCTCGTTGCTCTATTGACTGAGTTGAAATTCTGAGGACACGCCTCCCTGGTAACGTTCCCCAGTTTTCAACTCCGTCTCAGCTCTTCCAGATGCTTTTCTAAGCTCAGAGAGCTTCTGAGCAGAACTTAAGAGTTTGATCATCCCTGGATTTTCACAGTCGACTTTTCAAAAAGCTAGTGGCAAGGGCTGGTCTCTCTGCAGTAAGGGGCTGGGAGTTCCTGGCCGCTTCAGCGGTCAGACTCCCTTAATGGGGGACTGTGGGAGCCACGTTTTGGCGCTCCGCCATCTTGGTTGCCCTATACCACCAACGGCAATGCCCCTGGTTATTCCGCAGTGGCAGACGGGCAGGGAGTTCCTGTCTGCTTTGGCAGTCACACTCCCTTACTGAGGGGCTGTGGTAGCCGCGCTTTGGCGCTCTGCCTCCAGATTGCCCTATACCCGTGATGGCGAACCTATGGCACGGGTGCCACAAGTGGCACGCGGAGCCATATCAGTGGGCACGCGAGCTCAGGTCCGGCGCACATGTGTGCACCGGCCGGCTGATTTTCAGGCCTTCTGGGCCCACTGGGAGTCAGGAAACAGGCTGTTTCCAGCCTCCAGAGGGGGTGGGGAAGGCCGTTTTCGCCCTCCCCAGGCTCCTAGAAGCCTGGAGAGAGCAAAAAATGGGCGTGCCATTGCATGCTGTGAGTGGGGGGGTCATACACGCATGCACGGGGGTGCATGGAATTATGGGTGTGGGCACGCACACATGTGATCCCACGCATCCCCCCCCCTTTTTGGCACGCGAACCAAAAAAGGTTCGCCATCACTGCCCTATACTGCCAACGGTAAAGCCCTTGGACTTTCCGCGGTGGCAGATCGGGGCAGGGAGTTCTGGCTGCTTCGGCGGCCATACTCCTTTAGCGGGTGACCGTGGCAGCCGCGTGGCAGCGCTCTGCGCCTCAGCCTGCCATATACCACCAACGATTTGGCCCCTGGACTCCGTGGCTGCGGAAAGGGGCAGAGAGTTCCTGACCGCATGGGCAGTCATACTCCATCTATGTGGAGCAGCGGCAGCCGCGTGATCACTTAACCCTGCCTGCGCCCCCAACGGCTCTGTGCTTAGGCACACAAGCGCATGGATATCTCTAGAGGCCCCAGGAGACGGAGTCACTGGTCGATCATTCGGCCACACTCCTTTGGTCTCTTATTCGCCGCGGCAGCTGCAAGCCGCTTAAGTCTGCCAGGAGGATAGCGGCGAGGCCAGCGATCATGGGCAAGCCTGGGGTTGCTCCCAGCTTGCTTCAGGTCCTGTTAACCTATGCTTCAGGATCAAAGGGCCCCATTTTCCAGCGGTTGAGGGGGCTAGAGACCCTACCATTAGTAATCTGGGCAGTCTATTATTTTACAATGCTGTGCCAGCAGCAGTGCTTTCAAGCGTGTCTGCCTTATAATCAAGCCTGAAATTGGGCATTTGTGCAAACAAAATGGAGGACACCGGTGAGCGTTTGGGCCTAACTCAAGAGAAAGCCTTTTCGCCTCAGGCCTCTAACAAGAGGGGACCAGTCAAACCTAGAAGGGCTGGATTGGCAGCAGCGGCCAAGATCTCAGCTAAAGCTCGTGCCCACAAGCAATTCTCCAGGGCGGAGGAGAAGTCAGCTAGACAGCAGCATAAGGCCTTAGATAAAGAATTTTATAGAGCTCAGAGGGGATCAGAGCGAGAGAGTCGGTCTGATCCTAAGATGGCCGACAGGGCGCTTTCCCGCCATTTTCCTGATAGGGCCACGCAGCAAGAACAGCAACCAGAACAACAGAGGCCACAGGCAGCGACCTGGTCCCCTGAGGCCCCCACAGAGCTGGAAGTAGCAGACCCTGTGAGAATTACAGATAGCTTGGCCCATTCTCTGTCACAGCCTACAGCAGTGATGGCGAACCTATGGCACGCGTGCCACAGGTGGCACGTGGAGCCATATCTGCTGGCACGTGAGCCGTTGCCCTAGCTCAACTCCAGCGTGCATGTGCGCATTGTCCAGCTGATTTTTGGCTCACGCAGAGGCTCAGGGGGGGGCATTTTAGGCTTCCAGAGGGCCTCGGGAGGGCATTTTCGCCCTCCCCAGGCTCCAGGGAAGCCTCTGGAGCCTGGGGAGGGTGAAAAATGGGCCTACCGTGCCCACCGGAAGTCTAGAAATGGGCTGTTTCCTGCCTCCAGAGGACCTCTGTGGGGGAGGCCGTTTTCGCCCTCCCCAGGCATTGAATTATGGGTGTGGGCACTCGCACGTGCATGACAGCACATGCGCACGCGCTTGCGGCACCCGAGGGAAAAAAGGTTCGCCATCACTGGCCTACAGTAACAGCGGCACAAGGAGGGCAATCCTTTACAGGGACCAGACCCATTCCTGAGGCCACATTTACTCCCACGGCAGCTGGCCTTCGACAAGGAGACCTGCAGGAACAAGACATGCCTCCTTTTATGAGGCAGTGGATTTCTCAGGCAATCAGCCACGGGATTGCTGAGGGACTGCAACAGAGTCAGCAATTTCGCTTCAACCAGGCAGCAGAGAGGGCTATCCACCCTGATCCTTGGCATCCAGAGGGGGATGCTGCGGACTACCAAGGGCCTTATTCTCGGGAACCTTCTGCCCGTAGCCAGTCTTCCCTTTTGGAAGGGGAGATTCGGGGGGAAGGGGAATTTTCAGATTGTGAAGGAGAATCCACCCCATACCTACCTTTAGAGGGTTGTTCAATCCTGCCTTATTCAAGCCTCTGCTCTCCAAGGCTCGTAGCACGGCTCACCTGGGGAAAGATACTGTGGTTCAGGACCGCAGTCGAGAGTTGGCTAAGCAGGAGGACTTCCTTTTTACGGAGCAAACAGCTGAGACAGAGACTATTCCCGTCCCCAGAATGTTCCTGGATGTGATAAAGAGGCAATGGGCCTCACCGGGGGTATATTCCTGGCCCAGTGGCTCAGAACACACGCTTTATGGTGTAGACTCGGAGCTGCTTGACTTGGTCCAGGTTCCCAAGGTTGATACTCCGGTGGCAGCCTTGACTTCCTCCTCAGTCCTACTACCGGACGCCGAGGATGCTTTGAAAGCGGAGGAATGAAAGGAGGAGATGGCTCTTAGTAGAGCCCATCAGGCAGACTCCTGGGCGATTCGAGCTTCCACCGCAGCATCATTTTCCACCAGAACATCAGTGTGCTGGCTCAGGCAGCTACAGGCACAGATCCCACCGGAGGATGTACGCGCACACCAAGACATTTGCAAAATTCTTGCTGCGGCTGAATATACAGCAGATGCTTCCCTGAATGCAGCCAAGTTTTTGGCCAGGGCCATGGCTTCATCGGTGACTGCCCGTCGTATGTTGTGGCTGCTCCATTGGCACATGGATTCCAAGAACAAATGGAAGCTTGCTTCCGCTCCCTTCAGTGGGGAGAGGCTGTTTGGAGAGGCTCTGGATCCACTGTTAGTGGAGACCAGAGACAAGAGGAAGGTCCTCCCGTCTCAGGGCAGAAGGTCAGATTCCCGCCCCTCGTCCTACTTCAGGCGGCCCTCCTTTCGGCAGGGAATTCGGGCTCCGGTAGCAGAGGACGTCAGCAGCCTCAGGGCAGGCAGCCCTTTCGGGGCAACAACAACAGGGGGTTTAGATGCCCTAAGTGACGTCGGGCCTCATCCCCCCATAGGGGGTCATCTCAGTCTCTTCGCAGATTGCTGGGACGAGATCACGACGGACGCCTGGGTCAGGGAGACGATAAGATTAGGGCTCTCCCTGGAATTCCTCTCTGCCCCTCTGAGACATTTCCTGCGCTGTCCCGTTTCCAAGGACCCGGTAAGGCAGAAACCCATGGCATTGGCAATCCAGCACTTGCTGGATATATGAGCCATCCAGCCGGTACCAGACAGTCAGTGGGGGCAGGGCTTTTACTCAATTTTATTTGTCATCCCAAAGCCCTCAGGGGGGGTTAAGAGCAATCCTGAACCTCAAGGGACTCAACAGACATCTGGTCTACAGGAGGTTCACGATGCACTCCCTTCACTCCATTTTGGAAGATATCCGGGAAGGAGACTTCTTGGCTTCCGTGGACTTGATGGAGGCTTACCTCCACGTCCCCATTCGTCCATGCCACAGACAATTCCTGAGGTTTTGCTATGCCGGCTGCCATTTCCAGTATGCAGCCCTCCTGTTCAGCCTGTCTTTGACCCCGCGGGTATTCACCAAGATCATGGCTGCTCTGGCAGCTTACCTCAGAGCCTGTACCATTCGAATTCAGTGCTATTTGGATGACTTGCTAATCCAAGCGGCATCCCGCCTACAGGTGGAGCAAGATCTAGGCACGACAATCCGGATTCTTTGGGATCACGGGTTCTTGGTCAACATGGGCAAATGTCATTTGATACCCACGACAAGGCTCTTGCACTTGGGGGCGCTCATAGATACGGTGACTGGACAGGTCTTTTTGTCCCAGGAACGCCAGGACAGCATCAAGGCCTTGACAAGCCAGATTTGGGCGGAAAGAGTAGTACCATTGGCGCTGCTGTCCCAGCTCCTGGGGAAAATGATTTCTTGTATTGCCATAGTGCCTTGGGCACGGTTCCACACCAAACCCCTCCAATGGTTTTTGCTTCCCTTCCAGAGGGCGGGCCGTAGCACCTCGTCGACAAGGGTTCGAGTACCACCGGGGGTCCTTCGGTCTTTCCGATGGTGGAGGTCCCGAGCCATCACACGAGGCTGTTTGTACAGGGAACCGGACAGACTGTCAATTACGTGAGATGCCAGCCTCTTCGGCTGGGGGCCCCACTTCGGGTCCCAGGTGGCCCAGGGGCAGTGGACACATCAGGAGCTCCGGCACAACATAAATTGGCTGGAGCTCAGAGCGGCCCGTTTGGCACTCAGGGAGTTCCAGCAGGGGGTGTCGGGACACCACATCCTCCTCATGGACAATGTGGCAACCAAAGCCCACGTCAACCAACAGGGAGGGACTCGGTCGAGGTCCCTCATGAAGGAAGCAGAGACACTGTTCAGGTGGGCAGAGAAGCACCTACTTTCGATAAAAGCGGAGTACATCGCAGGAGTAGCCAATGTGCAAGCAGACTGGTTGAGCAGAGACACTGTCGACCAGTCGAAGTGGCGCCTGCATCCCAGGCTGTTCACAGAGTAATCGGAACGGTTTGACCACCCGATTCTGGAACTCTTCGCCTCTCCATCGAACACTCACCTTCCAAGATTCTTTGCTAGATTCCCGCTGGAGGCGGAAGGGATGGACGCTCTACGCTATGCCTTTCCCCCCCTTCCCCTAATCCCAGGTGTGATACGGAAGGTGTTGTCGGAGAGGGCAGAGGTATTGTTGGTAGCTCCCCACTGGCTCAGATGACAGTGGTTTGCCGATCTGGTCGACTTGTCGATCGCCAGACCATTTGGATCACCCCAGAAAGGCTCTCCCTCAGCCAGGGCCCCATCATTCATCCGGAGCCTCAGTGGCTCAGGTTGACCGTTTTGCGGTTGAGCGGGGACTTCTGACAAGGGAAAAGTTCTCCAGTAAGGTTATTTGGACGATCCAGGCGGCTAGGGGGCCTTCTACGACTCGCATTTATGATGCAACTTGGAGGATTTTCTGCAGCTGGTGCGCCAAAGGCCATGTAGATCCCTCCTCCATCTCGGTGGAGGATGTATTGGAATTTTTATAGGAAGGGTTGGATAGGGGTCTATCCCCGAACACCTTGAGACATCAGGTCGCAGCCCTGGCTTCTGTTTTAAGTTTTGGGGACTTGGGCTCCCTCGTTCACCATCCCAGAGTGCGAGCATTCCTCAGGGGCGCTTCCAATTTGAAACCACCAGTGGTGCACTGCTATCCCACCTGAGATTTGCCCAGGGTGTTACAGGCCCTTACCAAAGATCCATTTGAGCCCTTAAGAGAAGCTAGTTTACATCTCCTTACGTATAAGGTGGCCTTCCTGGTGGCCGTTACGTCCGCAAGAAGAATATCGGAGTTGGTGGCTGTATTGGTTAGAAAGGACCTCTGTGTTTTTCATCAGAACAGGGTGCTTCTGCGGTTGGACCCAGCCTTTCTTCCAAAGGTCAACTCCTTGTTTCACAGAGCGCAGGAGTTGATCTTGCCTGATTTCTGTCCAAGTCCTCAACACGACTTGGAGAAGAAATGGCATACCCTAGATGTCAGATGGGCCCTCTGCCTTTACATCGCCAGAACCGCTTCCATCAGAAGGACAGAGTCCCTTTTTGTTTCCTTTAAGCTGTCATCTCTAGGTCACAAGGTGGGACGTTGACTAAGGGCTTGTATTGCTAGGGCCTATGAGCTTCAGGCTCTCCCAGTATCTAGACGGATTACAGCGCATTCCACCAGGAGTGCGACCACGACGGCGGCCTGGGCAACACAGACTTCTGTGGAAGAGATTTGTCGGGCATCAACGTGGGCGTCTCCGTCACCATTCATCCGTCACTATAGACTGGACACATACACTTCGGCTGAGGCGGCCTTCGGAAGGCGTGTCCTGCAAAGAGTGCATGAGGAGGCAGGGACTTCAGACCAGAGCAGTACCCGCCCGTAGGACAGCCAAGCTTTGATATGTCCCATCCTGGATTCTCCCATCGACCCAATGGAGAAAGGGCGTTGGTCTTACCTGAGATGCCCTTTCTCATGGAGGTCGATGGGAGAATCCAGTCCCACCCAGTGGACTGTCTGGTCCTGAGTCCAGGAGGAGCTATGTTTGGACTGGAGACAGACTACAAGATTCGCTTCGTCTTCGTTTTCAACTGGGGAATGTTACCAGGGAGGCGTGTACTCAGAATTTCAACTCAGTCAATAGAGCAACGAGGCTAGAGTGACCCATCCTGGATTCTCCCGTCGACCTCCATGAGAAAGGGCGTCTCCGGTAAGACCAACACCCCTTCTAGCTATGAGAAAGATGCTAAATTGAGCATGTTATGGATGGATGGTATGAAGAAATGTGTGTGGTTTAATTGTATGAGTATATGAGTGAGCTGGGTGGTTGGACCCTGCCCCCCTCTGCTGAGTGTGGAAACAGAAGCGGAGGGGGGTTTTGGCCCACCCCCAGGCTCAGTATGAATGGTATGCATGGCCTGCCGGGAGAATTTATTTATTTATTTATTTATTTAATAGATTTGTATGCCGCCCAACTCCCGAGGGACTCTGGGCGTCTCACAACATGTCCAAATCTATTACAGTAAAACATATAACAATTAAAAGATATATAAAAATTAAAAAGAAATCTCCAACATTCATAACTAAAGTGGGGAGACGCCGAGATATTCAACTCGGTCTCACTTTCACCCCGCCTGCCGGAAGAGCCAAGTTTTTATTGCTTTACGGAAGGCCAGCAGGGTGGGGATGGCTCTGATCTCCGGAGGGAGCTGGTTCCATAGGGAGGGAGCTCCCACAGAGAAGGCTCTCCCCCTAGGCCCCGCCAACCGACATTGTTTGGTCGATGGGACCTGGAGGAGACCAACTCTGTGGGACCTAACCGGTCGTAGGGAGGTATGCGGCAGGATGCGGTCCCGAAGGTAGCCTGGCCCTGAGCCATGTAGGGCTTTAAAGGTAACGACCAACACATTAAATTGGATCCGGAGACTAATGGGCAGCCAATGCAGCTGGCGGAGGATAGGTGTTACGTGGGTGTACCTAGGCACACCCACCACAGCACGCGCAGCTGCATTTTGCACCAATTGTAGTCTCCGGATACTCTTCAAGGGTAGCCCCATGTAGAGCGCATTGCAGTAATCCAGCCGGGAGGTGATAAGGGCGTGGGTGACTGTGAGTAGCGCCTCCCTCTCCAAGAAGGGTCGCAATTGGTGCACTAGGCGAACCTGTGCAAAGGTCCCCCTAGCCACAGCTGAAAGATGTTGCTCCAATTTTAGCTGTGGGTCTAGGAGGACACCCAAATTGCGAACCCGTTCTGAGGGAGTTAATTTCTCTCCCCCAAGAACCAAGGAGGGACAATTGACAGAATCCTTGGGAGGCAATATCCATAGCCACTCGGTCTTGTCAGGGTTGAGCTTTAGCCGGTTCTTCCCCATCCAGACCCTAACATCGTCCAGGCAGCGGCACATTACGTCGACGGCTTCCCTGAATTGAGACGGGGTGGAGATGTACAACTGGGTATCATCAGCATATTGCTGATACCTCACCCCGTGTCGTCGGATGATCTCACCCAGTGGTTTCATGTAGATGTTAAACAGGATGGGCGAGAGGACCGAGCCCTGCGGCACCCCACAAAGTAGGGGCCTAGGGCTCGACATCTGCCCCCCTGTCAACACCGACTACGTCCTGTCAGAGAGGTAGGAGGAGAACCACTGTAGCACAGTGCCGCCCACTCCCACCTCGCCGAGACGACGCAGAAGGATACCATGGTCAATGGTATCGAAAGCCGCTGAGAGGTCAAGTAGCACCAGGATGGAGGAGTGACCACCATCCCGGGCTCGCCAGAGATCATCCATCAGGGTGACCAAAGCCGTTTCCGTACTGTAGCCGCGCCTGAAACCCGATTGAAAGGGATCCAGAAAATCAGTGTCATCCAACAGCCGTAGGAGTTGGAGTGCCACCACTTTCTCTACAACCTTCCCCGCGAAGGGAAGGTTGGAGACCGGACGGAAGTTCTTTAAATCCGCTGGGTCCAGGGAAGGCTTCTTGAGGAGGGGCCTCACCACCGCAACTTTTAAAGGCTGCGGGACGGACCCCTCTCTCAGAGAAGCGTTGACCAACGCCTGGAGCCAGCCACGTGAAACCTCCCTGGTGGCCGAAACCAACCAGGAGGGACACGGGTCCAATGAACAAGTGGCGGAACTCATCGCTCCTATGGCCTTGTCTACATCATCAGGAGTCACCGGTTTAAACTCCTCCCATATAACAGGACTAAGGCCTGCCCCTGTCACCTCGGCCTGTACTGCCCAATCGGAGTCCAGGTCTGTCCGAATCTGAGTGACTTTATCCGCCAGAAACCGAGAAAATTCCTCAGCTCTGCCCTGCAAGGGATCTTCGCCACCCTCCTTGGCTAGGAGGGAGCGGGTCACCCTAAACAGGGCGGCTGGGCGGGAGTCAGCGGACGCAATAAGGGCGGAAAAATGCGAACATTTTGCCGCCCGTATCGCCACTAAGTAAGACTTAATGAAAGTTCTTAAAAGTGTCCGGTCAGACTCAGCTTTACTAGATCTCCATCGTCGCTCTAGGCGTCTCTTTTGGCGCTTCATCTCCCGGAGTTCCTCAGTAAACCAAGGAGCCCTCCTGGATCCGCTACCACGGAGAGGCCGCAAAGGCGCAATACGATCCAAGGCCCCCGCCGCCACCCGATTCCAGGTGGCTACAAGGGCCTCGGACGAATTGTGTACCAGGGATTCAGGTATTTCCCCAAGCTCCCTCTGGAATCCGTCGGGTTCCATTAGGCGCCTGGGGCGGAACCACTTAATCGGTCCCGCCTCCTTGCGGTGGAGGAGTGGTGCCATGAAATCCATCCTCAGAAGGAAATGATCTGACCACGACAAGGGTACTGTGACTAAACCCCTCAGCCTCAGATCATCTCTCCACTGCCCCGAGAGAAACACAAGGTCAAGCGTGTGACCTCCCTCATGAGTCGGACCCTGAACTACTTGGGTCAGGTCCATGGTTGTCATGGAAGCCATGAACTCCTGGACTGCCCCTGAGGCTTCGCCGGGCGATGGCAGATTAAAGTCCCCCAGCACCATCAACCTGGGGAACTCAATCGCCAGCCCCGCAACCGCCTCAAGCAGAACAGGCAGGGCCTTTGTAACGCAGCTAGGAGGCAAGTACGTTAGCAAAAGGCCCACCTGAACCCCTAGGTCCAACTTCAGAAGGAGCGTCTCACACCCAACAACCTCCGGGGCAGGGCTCCTTCGAGGGCAAAGGTTCTGGCGAGCTATAATCGCCACTCCTCCACCCCTTCCCTGGGGTCGCGGCTGATGCTGAACTGAGAACCCGTCCCGGCACATCTCGGAGAGGGGAACCCCCCCCTCCTGACCCAGCCAGGTTTCAGTAATACATGGGGGACCAGCGGGGGGGGGGGAGGGGATCTCTGGGGGGGCGGGGAGTAGGAATATTACGGTCATAACGGGGAGAGGCAGGTATGGCGGGAGCAGAGGGGTAGGCCGCTCTCGGGGAACGAGAAGTCGCTGTTTACAAGCGATTCCTTGTTCTGGCCCCTCTGGTTTGGTTCCACCTAGCTCTACCCAAGTGCCTGGTAACCAGGGATGTCAGGGCCCTGGGCTCAAGCTGCTGCTGTTAAATGCCAGGTCGGTTACCAACAAGGCCCCCCTTATTCGGGATTTAATCCTAGAAGAGGGGGCGGACCTGGCGTGCATTACCGAGATCTGGCTGGGCCAGGAAGGGGGGGTGCCCCTTTCAGAAATATGCCCGGACGGGTTCTCGGTTCAGCATCAGCCGCGACCCCAGGGAAGGGGTGGAGGAGTGGCTATTATAGCTCGCCAGAATCTGTGTCCTCGAAGGAGCCCTGCCCCAGAGATTGTAGGGTGTGAGACACTCCTTCTGAAGTTGGACTTAGGGGTTCAGGTGGGCCTTTTGCTAACGTACCTGCCTCCTAGCTGCGTTGCAAAGGCCCTGCCTGTTCTGCTCGAGACGGTTGCAGGGCTGGCGGTTGAGTTCCCCAGGTTGATGGAGCTGGGGGACTTTAATCTGCCATCACCCGGCGAAGCCTCGGGGGCAGTCCAGGAGTTCATGGCTTCCATGACAACCATGGACCTGACCCAAGTAGTTCACGGTCCGACTCATGAGGGTGGTCACACACTTGACCTTGTGATTCTCTCGGGGCAGTGGAAAGATGATCTGAGGCTGAGGGGTTTAGTCACAGTGCCCTTGTCGTGGTCAGATCATTTCCTTCTGAGGTTGGATTTTATGGCACCACCCCTCCACCGCAAGGAGGCGGGATCGATGAAGTGGTTCCGCCCCAGGCGCCTAATGGAACCCGACGGATTCCAGAGGGAGCTTGAGGAAATACCTGAATCCCTGGTACACAGTTCATCCGAGTCCCTGGTCGCCGCCTGGAATCAGGCGGAAGCGGGGGCTCTGGATCGGATTGCGCCTTTGCGACCTCTCCGTGGAAGTGGATCCAGGAGGGCTCCTTGGTTTACCGAGGAACTCCGGGAGATGAAGCGCCACAAGAGACGTCTAGAGCGACGATGGAGATCTAGTAAAGCTGAGTCTGACCGGACACTTTTAAGAACTTTCATTAAGTCTTACTTAGTGGCGATAAGGGCGGCAAAATGCTCGCATTTTTCCGCTCTTATTGCGTCCGCTGACTCCCGCCCAGCCGCCCTGTTTAGGGTGACCCGCACCCTTCTTGCTAAGGAAGAAGGTGGAGACCCCTTGCAGGGTAGAGCTGAGGAATTTTCTCGGTTTCTGCCGGATAAAGTCACTCAGATTCGGACAGACCTGGACTCCGATTGGGCAGTACAGGCCGAGATGACTGGGGTAGGTCTTAGTCCGGTTATATGGGATAGGTTTGAACCGGTGACTCCTGAGGATGTGGACAAGGCCATAGGAGCTATGAGCTCCGCCACTTGTTTATTGGACCCGTGCCCTTCCTGGCTGGTTTCGGCCACCAGGGAGGTTTCACGCGGCTGGCTCCAGGCGTTGGTCAACGCTTCTCTGAGAGAGGGTCCATCCCACAGCCCTTAAAAGCTGCGGTGGTGAGACCCCTCCTCAAGAAGCCTTCCCTGGACCCAGCGGATTTAAAGAACTTCCGTCCAGTCTCCAACCTTCCCTTCGCGGGGAAGGTTGTTGAGAAAGTGGTGGCACCCCAACTCCTACGACTGTTGGATGACACTGATTTTCTGGATCCCTTTCAATCTGGTTTCAGGCGCGGCTACAGTACGGAAACGGCTTTGGTCACCCTGATGGATGATCTCTGGCGAGCCCGGGATAGGGGTCACTCCTCTATCCTGGTGCTACTTGACCTCTCAGCGGCCTTCGATACCATTGACCATGGTATCCTTCTGCGTCGTCTCGGCGAGGTGGGAGTGGGCGGCACTGTTTTGCGGTGGTTCTCCTCCTTCCTCTCTGACAGGACGCAGTCGGTGTTGACAGGGGGGCAGAGGTCGAGCCCTAGGCCCCTACTATGTGGGGTGCCGCAGGGTTCGGTCCTCTCGCCCATCCTGTTTAACATCTACATGAAGCCACTGGGTGAGATCATCCGACGACACGGGGTGAGGTATCAGCAATATGCTGATGATACCCAGTTGTACATCTCCACCCCGTCTCAATTTGGGGAAGCCGTAGATGTAATGGGCCGCTGCCTGGCCGATGTTAGGGTCTGGATGGGGAAGAACCGGCTAAAACTTAACCCTGACAAGACCGAGTGGCTGTGGATATTGCCTCCTAAGGACTTGACCAACTGTCCCTCCTTGGTTCTTGGGGGGGAGAAATTAGCTCCCTCAGAACGGGTTCGCAATTTGGGTGTCCTTCTAGATCCACAGCTTAAATTGGAGCAACATCTTTCAGCTGTGGCTAGGGGGACCTTTGCACAAGTACGTCTTGTGCACCAATTGCGACCCTACTTGGAGAAGGAGGCACTTCTCACAGTCACTCATGCCCTTATCACCTCACGGCTGGATTACTGCAATGCGCTCTACATGGGGCTACCCTCGAAGAGTGTCCGGCGACTGCAATTGGTGCAAAATGCAGCTGCGCGAGCTGTGGTGGGTGTACCTAGATGCACCCACGTAACACCGATTCTCCGCCAGCTGCATTGGCTGCCCATTAGTCTCCGGATCCAATTCAAGGTGTTGGTCGTTACCTTTAAAGCCCTACATGGCTCGGGGCCAGGTTACCTTCGGGACCGCATCCTGCCGCATACCTCCCTACAACCGGTTAGGTCCCACAGAGTGGGTCTCCTCCAGGTCCCATCGACCAAGCAATGCTGGTTGGCGGGGCCGAGGGGGAGAGCCTTCTCTGTGGGAGCCCCCTCCCTTTGGAACCAACTCCCTCCAGAGATCAGGATTATCCCCACCCTGCTGGCCTTCCGTAAAGCAATAAAAACTTGGCTCTTCCGGCAGGCGGGGTATGAATGAAAGTTTTTTAAATTATGCATAGTATTTTAATATGGTTTTTTATAAAATTGTTTTTACTTTTATATGTTTCTATACATGCTGTGAGCCGCCCAGAGTCCCTCGGGAGTTGGGCGGCATAGAAATTTTAATAAATAAATAAAATAAAGAAATAAATAAATTACATGTTTTTTATAAAGAATTAACAATTAGATAAAATACTAACAGGAACAGAAGAAAGATTGATAAAGAAATTGTATAGCTACTTATTGGGTATAAAGTTGGAAGAGGAACAAGTAAAGGAGACAATGATAGCATGGCCGAAAAATTTTGTCTACACGATAGAATTAGATAAGTGGCAAAAATTGTGGAATAGGAATTATAAATTAACAATGTCGACTGCATATAAAGAGAACTTGCACCGGCGAGGTTGGCAAAGATGTTTAAAGATAAGTCAGCTAAATGTTGAAAGTGCCACCAGATACCTGGATCTTACTATCATATGTGGTGGACATGCGTAGAAGCAAAAAAATACTGGACAAAAATAAGGACATGGTTGGAAAAGATGACAAAACAACACATTGATCTAAAACCAGAAATGTTTTTGCTGGGGATATTACCCGAAAGTTATAATACAGAGAATACTTACTGTATTTTTCGGAGTATAGGATGCACCTTTTTACCCTCAAAAAGAGGGTGAAAATTTGGGTGCGTCTTATACACCGAATGTAGCCCCACCCAGCCACCCCCACCCTTTGGCCTCTGCCTGCCAGCAATTTACCTCTTTGCAGCAAACAGGGCAAAGCACAAGAAGAGCACAAGAAGAGATAAACTGCCTCCCGATCTACAGCTGACAGGCTTGCAAGCCACGTGGTAAAATGAAACTAACTACGGTGGCTGTAATGTGACAAATTGCTGGGAGATAAACTGCTGGCATTATTAGACTGCTGAAATTGAAAAGAGGCAAGCTAGAGCTGCTATGGCTCAGAGCTAGAGCTCTTGCCTCACAATCAGGAGGTTGTGAGTTCTATCCTAGGTAGAGGCAGATTCTGTTAATATGTTATTTTGTTAAATGTTTGTAGAGTGTTCAAATTATTAGACTTATTTTTTAAAGACTGCTTTATTATTGTTCTAGACAACTTAACAAAATGAAGAAGCTTTTTAAAATAAATGCTTGCTCTGAAGAGGCCCAGTGCTATTGTATCTTCTTTTAAATAGCAGAGAATACTTCCAGAAAGCCACATTAATTTTAAAGATCTGTAAAAGTATAATCTGAAATGTCCTGTTTTAGTATTAAGTATTAGTATTAAAATAAGGCAGCTGAATTAAACCCTGACTTAGTCATGTTTGGAGTAGATCTATTTAAATAATTGGGAGGAGTTAGTGTGATTACATTTAAGAAAACTTTCTGGCATAATGTACATTTCTCCAATTCTTTGCTATTTCTATGGGTCAGGCACACATGCACAGAAATACACAGCAAACAGTGTATATCATCTGTACTGTTTGCTGTTTGGCAAATTGCTGGGAGGCAGAGGCCTTTTTTCCTTGTTTTCCTCCCCCAAAACTAAGGTGCGTCTTATACTGCGGTCCGTCTTATACTCCGAAAAATACGGTATTTAATTATCCATGTTTTAACTGCAGCTAGAATTGTATTTGCACAACATTGGAAAAGTGAAGAAATTCCTATAGATGAGAAGGTGATTAGGAAAATATTAGAATGTGCAGAAATGAACAGATTAACACTAGCAATCAAAGAGAAAGAAGAAACTGAATATTATATGTTATGGGAAGTATTTTATCAATGGTTAGAGAGTAAAAATGGTAACTGGAAATAAAACGAGAAGATTAAAGAAGAATAGAAAATATCTTAAGATAGAGGTATAAATAAGATGATAATTGTCAGTATTATAATGATGAGGATAATTAATGTTATGGTATTTTTACTAGAAGACATGTTAAGAGGAAAAATGAATAGGATTATGTTTAATTGTTTAACATACTATAATTTTAAGATTAGAGAATTATAGTAAAGTGAATGATGTAAATGTAGAAGATTGGTGCACAGATATTTGAACCCAGACGACACACTGTTTAAGGAAACATGGAATGTTTGTATTTTGGGGGAAAAAACTTTTTTTTAAAAAAAAAGACGCATTCCCTCCCCCAAAAGAGTGAAAATTTGGGTGTGTCTTATACACTGAATGTTGCCAAAGCCCCGCCCACCCGCCAGCCCCCACCCTTCGGCCGTTTTCGTCCTTCGCGTCACGTTTCCGACCTCCGCACGCCCTGTTTTTGGCCTCTGTGCGTCACGTTTTCAGGCAGTTCCAGGCGGCGGGGATTCCCGCCGCCACCACCGATCCCTGCCACCTGGAACCGCCCAAAAACGCGACGCGCAGAGACCAAAACTGGGGTATGTAGAGGCTGAAAACGCGATGCGCGGAGGCGGCGATTGGCGGCGATGTGCTGTGGCAATCCCCACAGCCTGGAACGGGTCTAAAATGGAGCGTTCGGAGGCCGAAAACGCGACACATGGAGGCCAAAAACGCTAGGCACAGAGGCCAAAAACGCGAGACACGGAGGTGGCGATGGTCTGTAGCAATCCCTGCAGCCTGGAACAGCTGATTGGGGGTATTCTGGGAGGCCGATCCACCCACCAATCAGCTGCTCGTGCTGAATCAGGCTACGATAACGTGCTGAAGCTGACCAGGCTGTTTACTGTTTGCTGCAAGGACACTAGACAGATGAATACCGATGGATGCTGGTAGGCAGAGGCAGATTTTTTTTCTTGTTTTCCTCCCCCAAAACTAATGTGCGTCTTGTACTCCGGAGCGTCTTATACTCCGAAAAATATGGTAATCTAGTGGGCGAAGAGCTAAAGCCTAGTACAAAGTCAGGCTAGCTAGGGATGCCAAAAACAACAAATAAAGGGTTTTTTTCAGGTATGTCCCAAGCAAAAGGAAAGTCAAGGAGACAGGAGGTCTTCTGAAGAGAGAGAATGGTAAAATGGTTAAGGAAGAGGATGAGAAGGCATAACTCAACACTTATTTTGCAGCTGTTTTTTCTCAGAAGTTGAATGAACCTTCGGTTGGCTCACACAGTACCACTGGCGGGGGAGATGAACTGAAGCTCAAGATAAGCAAAGAGCAACTGAGGGAATTCCTAACTAATTTAAATGTGTTAGTCTTCAGGACCAGATGAATTATACTCTAGGGCAGTGTGCAGACACACCAACCTTTTTTGGCACCAGGGACCAGTTTCATAGAAGACAATGTTTCCATGGGAATGGATTCAGTTTCACTCCCTTGCCCGCCACTCACCTCCAGCTGTGCGGCCCAGCAGGCCACAGACTGGAACAAGGGGTCCATGACCCAGGAGTTGGGGGGCCCTGCCCTAGGGTATTGAAGAAACCAGCAGAGGTATTTGCAG
Source organism: Diadophis punctatus similis (assembly GCA_023053685.1). NCBI lineage: Eukaryota > Metazoa > Chordata > Lepidosauria > Squamata > Dipsadidae > Diadophis > Diadophis punctatus. Next base: position 1,206,664 of record JALIGW010000085.1, read on the forward strand.
AACCATTCTCTGTAATTTTGAGTACACCTGGAGAATGGACAAGGTCCCAGAAGACTGTAAAAGGACTGATGTTCCTATTTTTTTTTAAAAAGGAAGAAGCAGGACCCCGGAAACTATAGGCCTGCGAGCTTGACATTAATACTGGGCATGATCCTTGAGCAGATTATCAAGGAGCATGTCTGAGTGCATAGATAGGAATTCATTAATAGGATCCAACATGAATTTATGCTGAACAAGTCATGTCAGATTAACAATCTCCTTTTGACTGAATTACTAGTCTGGCTGATCAGGGAAATGCTGTGGATATAGTATATCTTGACTTCAGCAAGACTTGACAAAATCTCTCAGACCATCCTTACCTCTACAAAATGGTCAAACATGAGTTTGACAACTCACAGACATTCTGAATGGGTGCCACAGGACTATGTTGGGCTGTTTCAGTGTTTTTATAAATGATATGGATGAGGGAGTCCAAGGAATACTTACCAAATGTGTAGATCAGTGGTTCCCAACCTTTTTGTGATCGAGTACCACTTGGAGGTCCCGTACAGTCGCCGCGTACCACCTGGTTCCAGAGAAACTAAATTCGATCAGATATCACTTTATTTCCATAATTGTACCATTCCTTTTTTGGCCCCGCGCATCCAGCAACTGGATTCTCGGGCCGCTGGGACCAGGTGGGTGGCGTGTGGCAACAGTTGCAAATCGTTGCCAGATTATCTTGTGTTAGGCAGTAAACATTTTTGTGAAGTAAAAAATAACTAACTAAAAATTGTTCATGACCCCGAAAGTGTTCGCATACCACCTGGAAGGCCCTCGCGTACCACTAGTGGTACACGTACCACAGGTTGGGAACCACTGGTGTAGATGATACAAATCTAGGAAAGGTAGTCAATACATGGGAGGAGAGGGGGAAAATCAGGAAGATTTAGACAAGCTAGATAATGGCAGAAAGAAATAGAATGGAATTGAATACGGAGAAATGTAAAGTAACAAAAAATGAAAGAAACATATAAAGGTAGTTCACTTATCACTGATTACTTAGCAACCATTCAAAGTAACAATGGACACCCCCCCAAAAGATACTTACAACTCCAATTCATACTTCCAAACAGCCACTTCCTTATCCTCCCCATGGTCACATGATCGAATTTTGGTTGCTTGGCAACTGGCCGCATTTACAGCCATTTGTAGGATCTGGCAATCATGTGGTTTATGACTTTTAAAGCCAGAGGGATTTAAATTATTTAAAAGATATAGACCAAATAAAAGAGGAGGTGGAGTTGCACTATATATAAGAAATAACTACATCTCTACAGAAATAGAGCACAACAATGACGAAAACTCTCTTGAATGCATTTGGGTCAATATTAAAGGGGGGTGGGGGAATGACATTGCCATAGGTGTATACTATAGGCCACCCAACCAAACAGAGGAAGTAGATGAACTTTTTGCTAGTCAGTTAACTGAGGTATGTAGGAAGCACATCACAATAGTAATGGGGGATTTTAACTACCCTGACATCAACTGGGAGACAAACACTGCACTAAGTGGTTCCTCACAAACCTAGCAGAAAACTTTGTTTCCCAAAAAGTAGAGAAGGGAACAAGAGGATCAGCCATATTGGACTTAATTCTCACTAACAGAGATGAAAAGATAGAAGATGTTGAAGCTACAGGAACCTTGTGGGCAAGTGATCATGCAATATTGGAATTCAACATTATGCAAACACAAGCAGTAGAACAAAGTCAAACTAGAGTCTTGGACTTTAAGAGAGCTAATTTCAATAAACTTAGAGAGAGCTTGGGAAGGATTCCATGGATGAGAATCTTCAAGAGGAAAGCAACTCAAGAAGCTTGGGAAATTTTGAAAAGTGAGATTATAAAAGCCCAGTCTAGCACAATACCAATGAAGAAGAAAAATAATAGCTCTCAAAAGAAACCAGCATGGCTGCATAAAGAACTCTCTGACAAATTGAAAGATAAAAAGGACAAGTATAAAAAGTGGAAAGGGGGGGAAATAACTAAGGCAGAATATCAGCAAATATTCTGTAAAGAATGAAGTGAGGAAAGATGTAAAGATGCCTGTAAAGATGAAGTGAGGAGCTAAGGCTCACAATGAACAAAGGCTTGCAACAAAAGTAAAAAATAACCAAAAAAAAGCTTCTTCCAACATGTTAAAAACAAGAAAAAAGTCAAGGAAACAATTGGTCCATTGCTGGGAGAAAGTGGCAAGAAGGTGACAAGCAACAGGGAGAAAGCAGAACTACTTAACTCATTTTTTGCATCTGTCTTTACACAAAGGGAAAAAACAGTCCAACCTATCAAAAACAGCGCCACAAAAAACAGATCAGGAACACAAGTTAAAATAGGGAAGAAAATGGTAAGTGAACACCTGTCTACCCTAGACGAGTTCAAATCACGAGGACCGGTTGGATTACACCCCAAGGTTCTGAAGGAACTGGCAAACGAGATCTCAGAACCACTGAACCAGTGGTGAAATCTACTTACCTTCCCTACTGGTTTGGAGCGCGCGCCACCGTCGCACACACTTTTTCACCCTCTGTGCATGCGCAGAAGGCTTTCCGCATGCGCAGAAGGTTACAAACAAGAAAATGGTGACGCCCGGGTGGGTGGAGCCTCGCACTGCCGCCGCTACAGGTTCTCTGAACCACCGGTGGCTGCCGCTACTGGTACGCCCGAACCAGGCCGAACCGGTAGCATTTCACCCCTGCACTGAACTATATCTTTCAAAGATCCTGGAGCACCGGGGAACTGCCAGAGGACTGGAAAAGAGCTGATGTAGTTCCCATCTTCAAAAAGGGGGGAAAAATAGATCCAGGAAACTACAGACCTATCAGCCTGACCTCAATACCAGAGAAGATTCTGGAAAAGATAAGCAACGAATCAGCGAACACCTAGAAGCAAACAAAGTAATAACCAAAAGCCAACATGGGTTTGTCAAAAACAGATCATGCCAGACTAATCTTAAAGCATTCTTTGACAAAGTGACAAAATTGGTGGACCAGAGGAATGTTGTCGATATAATTTACTTGGACTTCAGTAAGGTATTTGATAAAGTAGACCATAACCTACTACTAGATAAAATAGAAAAATGTGGGTTAGACATTGTCACCACCAGATGGATTCGTAACTGGCTGACCAGTTACGGCACTTAATGTGTAGTCCTCAATGGAACTGCATCTACATGGAAGGAAGTATGCAGTGGGGTACCCCAAGGCTCTGTTTTAGGCCCAGTACTCTTCAACATCTTCATCAATGATTTGGACGAGGGGATAGATGGGGAACTCATCAAATTTGCAGACAGACACCGAGCTAGCAGGAATACCCAACACTCTGGAAGATAGGCTTAAGATACAGAAGGATCTTGAACATTGGGCGCTATCTAACAAAATGAAATTCAGTGGTGAAAAAAGTAAGGTTCTACATTTAGACAAGGAAAAACAAAATGCACAGGTACACTATTTGTGGTACCTTGCTCAGTAGTAGTAACTGTGAGAGGGATCTTGGAGTCCTAGTGGACAATCATTTAAATATGAGCCAGCAGTGTGCTGCAGCTGCCAAAAAAGCCAACACAGTTCTAGGCTGCATAAACTTAGAGGGATAGAATCAAGATCACATGAAGTGTTAATACCACTTTATAATGCCTTGGCAAGGCCACACTTGGAATACTGCATCCAGTTTTGATCACCACAATGTAAAAAAGATGTAAAAAAGATGTCGAGAGACTAGAAGTGCAGAGAAGAGCAACAAAGATGATTAGGGGACTGGAGGCTTCTCTGAGGTCTAATTTAGTAAAGACTTTTCCCTTGGCTAGGTGGGACAGCATGTCCTTCATGAGAGGGAGGGGATTGCGACCTGTGCCTTGGCTGGCTCAATGAAGCCCCTTGCTAGGTTTTTGTCTATGTATTTGTGCATTTCTTGCATTTCCCGGGGCATCATGGCGTACAGTTTGGGTTTGGGTAGTTTTGCCCCGGGGATGATTTCGATGGCACAGTCCGTCTCGCTGTGGGGGGGTAGGATGTCGCACTCGGCCTCGCTGAGCACCTCCGCAAGATCCTGATATTCTTTGGGGATCTGTTCGACCTCTGGGGTTTTGTCTATGCCACCCACCTGACCAAACCAGTGAGGCTAGAGCGGACCACTGGGAAGCAATTCGATTCATAACAGCCCCCAGAATGACAGACGCTATCATACTGGGGCTCTCTTAGCTAGACAAGTGGGGCCCGACAATCTGGTGGCAAGGGGGCACCTGGAGGCTGAGGATAGCAAGGGGACCCCAATCCCTTCCACACCAGCAAATGGAAGCATTGCCAATGCAGGAAACCCTCCCAAAGGCCCCACCAGAACAATTGGCAGCCACCTCCGACAAAACCCCAGAGGTCGAACAGATCCCCAAAGAATATCAGGATCTTGCGGAGGTGCTCAGCGAGGCCGAGTGCGACATCCTACCCCCCCACAGCGAGACTGGCCCACCTGACCAAACCAGACATGTTGGGACATGTCGGCGATACGCCTGGGGCCTCGTTCCAGTCGCGCCCTGGGTTGGGTTTTGGAGCTGGGGTCGGGCATGCCGATGCCATGTGGCCCATCCCTCCACATCTGTAGCATTTCAACTGGCTTCTTGGGAAGGTTGGCCTTGGGGCCGGCTGTGCTGCCACGGCCTCCCTTTGGCCAGATGGCCTCCGGTCTGGTTGTCCTCTCTCCTTGGTATCCGGTTGCTTCCGCATGTCGTTGGCATGCAATCCAGAGTCAACTTTTATGGCTATTCGGAACCAGTGGTGAAATCTAAAAATTTTCCCTACTGGTTCTGTGGGAGTGGCTTGGTGGTCATGGCTTGGTGGTCAGGTGACTCGGTGGGTGTGCTTGGTGGTCATGTGACCGGGTGTGTGTGGCCAAGTCGACGTCACTTCTTTGTCCTTATGACCTACAAAAAGAAAATACACCAATTATTTCGTGCAATTAATACTTAAGTAAGTATACACAAATACTTACATAAGAGCAATAAAAGTGTTGTCTTTGACATCACTTCTTTGCACCAATGATAATAATTACCTACAAAAAGAAGATATACCATGATATACAAATTTAACCATTTAATACTTAAATAAGAATAAAAGAAGTACACAAATTCTTACATAAACGTTTTAGTCGTCTTTAGCTTTAAGATATTTCCACATCGTTTTTTCAGTGGCACTCTCCTCACTTCCACTTTTCTTGAACTTGATTCCTGGATCATTGGCTGAGCGATGGTGTTCTCTGAACCACTTTTTCACTGCAGGAATAGGGTCCCATTTGGAAGAGGTAGGCCAGTAACACATAGTCATGAGGTTGGTTAAATTTTCGAAAAACCCCTTTCCGCTTCTGCAGAACTTACAGCAATTGTTCTGACAATATCTTTTGCTTTTTAAATACTGTCAGGAATTGCATAGTTCTTCAAATCTTTTAACACATTCTCCAAAAAATCTCTATAGTCGATGTTAATGTTGTAATTGAAAATGTCACCAAATGTGCGCAGTTCTTCTTCAGCTGCTGTCCATGGAACTACTACTTCTGCAAAATCCCAGTACTCTGGCACCAAAAAATGTAGACATTGTAATTTATTCGTGGTGTCTTGCAATTGGCTACCTGTTTTTAAATGTTCACAGTCCATAAGTCTTTTCTACAAATTTGTTATGATCCTTCCTAAAAGTCTTGCCTGATGAAATTCAACAAATCGATGATTTTCTACAAAGTTTATATTTTTGAAGGCTTCTGAAGTACCGTATTTTTCGGAGTATAAGACTCACCTTTTTACCCCCCCAAAAAAGGGTGAAAACTTGGGTGCATCTTATACACCGAATGTAGCCCCACCCAGCCACCCCCACTCTTTGATCTTTGCCTGCCATCAATTTACCTCCTTGCAGCAAACAGCAGCAGAGCCTGATCAGCACAAGCAACTGATTATCTGCCTCCCGACACTCAGCTGTTTGGTTGAAGTTGCCGTCAAGCCCACGTGCTAAAATGAAAGTGAAACTAAAGCTGCATGGAGGCAAATTGCTGGAGGGAGAGGCAAAGACATAATTTTATTTTCTTGTGCTAACCAGACTGTGCTGAAACTGGCTGTTTGTTTTTTGCTGCAAGGAGGTAAGTGAATAACTATAAATACCTATAGAATGTTCAAATTATTAGACTTATTTTTAAATACTGTTTTATTATTGTTCTAGACAACTTAACAAAATGAAGAAGCTTTTTAAAATAAATGCTTGATCTGAAGAGGCCCAGTGCTATTGTATCTTCTTTTAAATAGCAGAGAATACTTCCAGAAAACCACATTAATTTTAAAGATCTATAAAAGTATAATCTGAAATGTCCTGTTTTAGTATTAAGTATAAGTATTAAAATAAGGCAGCTGAGTTAAACCCTGACTTAGTCATGTTTGGAGTAGATCTATTTAAATAATTGGGAGGAGTTAGTGTGATTACATTTAAGAAAACTTTCTGGGATTAATATACTGCCATAATGTACATTTCTCCAATTCTTTGCTATTTCTATGGGTCAGACACACATGCACAGAAATACACAGCAAACAGTGTATATCTTCTGTGCTGTTTGCTGTTTGGCAAATTGCTGGGAGGCAGAGGCCTTTTTTCCTTGTTTTCCTCCCCCCAGACTAAGGTGCGTCTTATACTCCGATGCGTCTTATACTCCGAAAATACGGTAATTTGTCCGTCAACTTGTCTTTCGTTATGGACCCTTTCCCTTTGTAAGCAGTTCAAATGCTTTCATTGAGCTTCTCACCAATTTTTCAGCCTTTATGATGTCCGTATAGCTTGCTTGCAATGCAGTTGAAAGAAGTGAGATTTCTTCCAGAATATTGATCATCAATGCCAAATCATTTAAAAAATATTTATTTTCCAGATGGGCAGCCATAGCTGAGTATTTTGCATTCGCATGAAAATACTGATGTAGCACTTGATAAGCACGCGACACAGCTATGGTTGCCCTTAAACTACAGGCAGCCCATCTTGGCCCAAAAACTCTATCAATCTTTACGATTGTGAGAAAAATTAATTAGGCAGGAGTCCAGATTAACAATGAAAACAGATTTCTTAGTTCTTTGCGCAAAGGTCCTCCAAATTTGGACAGAAGACAAAACTTCAGACACAAATAGAGGCAAAGGCCATTATCGAGGCCCATGGTTTATATACAGAACATGGCTCCACCTTACTCCTCCCATTCTCCTCACATCATATTGTTCAACCTCCCATTATGTAACATCCTAACACAGTGTTTACTAACTAGGAAAAATCCTAGAACCTATCCATCATCCTGACAGCTGCACACTTCCTCTCTGTGTGAACCTGTGCTTTCCCATAAGCTCATATCCTACATAACAGCAAAACATTTCCGTTTTATCACTTCCTCTTGTACATTCCCAGATCCCCTCAGCATAATTTTGGTACAAACATATCCTGTGTATGAGGACAGTGGAAAAGAGCTGACATACATAAAATACATTTTGTTACACAATTGATTTGTCAAATGGATTTAAAAATGGTTGTGCTATAGCATATTTAACAAGAATAAATTCATACTTCTCACAATCCCTCCTCTCTGATTTTATCGAATTTTATTCTTGTAATTGGTAATACACACATTTATTTATTTATTTATTATTACTTGCATTTGTATGCCGCCCACTCCACAGAGACTCTGGGCAGCTCAGTAAAAATTTGCATGCAACAACAAATATAAAAAGCATTAAAAACAATAGATACTAAAACATTTAAAAACCACAATTTAAAAACCCATACAATAAATCATTCATGGGGCCAAGAATGATCGGTGTTGTATTAAAATCATTGGCCCCAGGCCTGTAGACAAAGCCATGTTTTTGCTGCTTTTCTGAAGGCTGGCGGGGGGGAATAAGGCGGATCTCGGGGGGTAAGTGTATTCCAGAGAGCCGGTGCTGCCACAGAGAAGGCCCTCGTTCGTGGGCCCGCCAGCCGACATTGTTTGGGTGACGGGACCACCAGCAGACCAACTCTGTGGGCTCTAATCGGTCTTAGGGAGGTATGTTGGAGAAGGCGGTCTTGGAGGTAAACTGGTCCTAAGCCATGTAGGGCTTTAAAGGTAATCACCAACACCTTGAATTGCGCTCGGAGACCTATAGGCAGCCAGTGCAGTTCGCGAAGGATGGGTGTCACATGGGTGTATCTAGGGACACCCATCACCACACAGGCCACCGCATTCTGCACTAGCTGCAGTCTCCGAACGTTCTTCAAGGGTAGCCCCATGTAGAGTGCGTTGCAATAGTCCTTCTTATTCAGGGCCCACTTCCCTAACTTCTTAGGGTTTCTCATCTTACAACAGTACTTACAACACTTCACACATATACAGGCATACAGTACATCTAATACAGATACAAGATATACGGCTTATAACTATAATGATTATAGTGCCTACAAATAGGTCCTTCAACCATGCAAAACTTGATAACCAAGAGTTTATACATTCCATAACCCATGGAATGCAGAATTCTCAGTTTCATGTTGTAGGTGGGTAGTAAAGCTCTTAATTTAGACTCAGAAAATCGTGATTTATATTGCGTAGGAAATATGCCTAGAAGTCGAGCTTCTACTTCAGATAATATCACCACCTCATTACTACCTCCTGCATCATATGCTATCTTTATGGACCTTTTACCTCTATAACTCCTACTGGCAGTATATTCAGTTATCTTATACTGCACTGGAGATATAGATCATTATATAGATATGATATGATATGCAAATCATGTATTACCAGGTGAGGTTCACCTGCTTTCTTAGATGTTTCTTCATGTTCAGGTTTCTGATCATGTGTCTCACCTGTAGTGTACTTTGCACTACCTTTGCAATCGTGGTCTTTTTTGCTGATATGCGATTACTATGATACAGTGTAGCATTCATCAGTTCATAATAAAACTGTTTCTTAAAATATGTTTAGGCGTCCTATAGTATAAGACCCTCCCACTGCATTAGCAGGAATAAACACATAAGCATATAAGCCACAAAACAGAAACCATCCTTTAGGTAGGTATAACACCTATCCTAATGCATCCACCTCTTCACTCTCAGTACAAGCAAACACATTCTCAGTAGGCACAGGTATATATACAACCCTTTCTAACTTTTTCTTGTTTATAGTTGTTTATATACTACACAATTATAAGCTGGCAAAATGTTCTTCACGTCAATTACCAGTTTCTTCTGATTAGTCCATTCATTGGGCTTAATTGGATGACCAAACAAAGTAATCACTTTTGATAGATCATAGATGTTATGTTCTATAACAATCTTTCTGTCTTTAAACAAAAACTTTCCAGGAACTGGTACACCCACAGAACATGTAGACATGATATCCGAGACTGTTGTCTCTCCTTTCACACAAAAGGATATACTATTCAAAGCCACTGTCATCAGGTCAAGGAAAATATTTCCCTCCTTCTTCATAGGCTTCTCTCACATGTCATATGTGAGCCGAGATGGTGCAGTGGTTAAATGCAGCACTGCAGGCTACTGCTAGTTCAGCAGTTCAGCTGAACCATCTGTACCATCTGCATCGGTTTTTGAGTTTGCTAACATCGCTACTGCTGGGGGGGAGGGTTATTTTGTTATCTTACTACATTATCCCCCATAGCCGCCATTTATTCCTAGGAAGACTGTTAGACTCTGAGTCTCTGAGGCGATAATAATTATTGTGGCCCTTTTCCATCTTCCGCCCTCTCTACCTCTGTGGATGTCTCTGGTCATTTGAAGATCAGTACGATCGAGACGAAGATGTGGCGGATTATTAGGGCGACTGCGATGATTAGCACTTTCTCCTGGCTTTTGCACTTTTTGTGGGGGATCCCCCCCTTAGGTAGAACTCGATCTTATACCAAGGGGAGAGGGATTTTGGACTCCCGAAAACAGCTGAGTAGGGAAGATTGCTCTTTGCCCCCCGGATTATCGATTCCCGGATGCCGATCATTATTATTACTATTCTATGAAGGAGGACAAATATACACTGACTCTGAGAACTGGAGACTCTGTCACCTACTAAAGTCTCCTTTGAAAAGATCGCAAAGACGCTGTGTGATAAAGGACAGAACAGTTATGAGACCTGGGTAACAGCAGGGATCCGTTTTATATTACACCCTCACTTGATGGTGTCTCCTCTTTGTCTTAAACTTGTAAATCTACCTCCGATATGTTATGTGGGTGCATGATTGTATGATTCTTGGAGTATATGTGAAGACTGATTGATTGGAAGAATGAAGAATGCGGGTGCTTGGGCCCCGGCCCCCTTTACTGAGTGTGAAAACAGAAGTGGAGGGGCTCTGGAGCCTAATCCCCGACCTAGAATGAGTGGAATGGATGGTTTGCCGGAAGAGTGGGAGACCAGTGGGGGAGGGGAGGGGATCTCTGGTATAAGGGGGAGCGGGAGCATTATGGTCATAACAGGGAGAGGTAGGTATGGCGGGAGCAGAGGGGTAGGCCGCTCTCGGGGAACGAGAACTCGCTGTCTCCAAGCGATTCCTTGTTCTGGCCCCTCTGGTTTGGTTCCATCTTGCTCAACCCGAGGTCCTGGTAACCAGGGAGGTCAGGGCCCTGGGCTCAAGCTGCTGCTGTTGAATGCCAGGTCAATTACCAACAAGGCCCCCCTTGTACGGGATTTAATCCTGGAAGAGGGGGCGGACCTGGCATGTATCACTGAGACCTGGCTAGGCCAGGAGGGGGGGGTCCCCCTCTCCGAGATGTGCCCGGACGGGTTCTTAGTGCAGCATCAGCCGCGACCCCAGGGAAGGGGTGGAGGAGTGGCGATTATAGCTCGCCAGAACCTTAATCCTCGAAGGAGCCCTGCCCCGGAGATTGTTGGGTGTGAGACGCTCCTTCTGAAGTTGGACTTAGGGGTTCAGGTGGGCCTTTTGTTAGCGTACCTGCCTCCTAGCTACGTTACAAAGGCCCTGCCTGTTCTGCTCGAGGCGGTAGCAGGGCTGGCGATTGAGTTCCCCAGGTTGATGGTGCTGGGGGACTTTAATTTGCCATCGCCCGGTGAAACCTCGGAGGCAGTCCAGGAGTTCATGGCTTCCATGACAACCATGAACCTGACCCAAGTAGTTCAGGGTCCGACTCATGAGGGAGGTCACACGCTTGACCTTGTGTTTCTCTCGGGGCAGTGGAGAGATGATCTGAGGCTGAGGGGTTTAGTCACAACACCCTTGTCGTGGTCAGATCATTTCCTTCTGAGGTTGGATTTCATGGCACCACTCCTCCACCGCAAGGAGGCGGGGCCGACTAAGTGGTTCCGCCCCAGGCGCCTAATGGAATCTGAAGGATTTCAGAAGGAACTTGGGGAAATACCTGACTCCCTGGTACACGATTCATCTGAGGCTCTAGTGGCTGCTTGGAACCAGGCGGCAACGGGGGCCTTAGATCGGATTGCGCCTTTGCGGCCTCTCCGTGGCAGCGGATCCCGGAGGGCCCCTTGGTTTACTGAGGAGCTCCGGGAGATGAAGCGCCTAAAGAGACGCCTAGAGCGACGATGGAGGGCCAGTAAAGCTGAGTCTGACCGGACACTTTTAAGAACTTACATTAAGTCTTACTTAGTGGCGATAAGGGCGGCAAAATGCACGTATTTTTCCGCTCTTATTGCGTCCGCCGACTCCCGCCCAGCCGCCCTGTTTAGGGTGACTCGCTCCCTCCTAGCCAAGGAGGGAGCTGAAGATCCCTTGCAGGGCAGAGCTGAGGAATTTTCCCAGTTTCTGGCGGACAAAGTCGTTCAGATTCGGACAGACCTGGACTCCATTTGGACAGGGCAAGCCGAGATGACAGGGGTGAGTCTTAGTCCTGTTATATGGGACGAGTTTGAACCTGTCACTCCTGAGGATGTGGACAAGGCCATAGGAGCGATGAGCGCCTCCACCTGTTTATTGGACCCGTGCCCCTCCTGGCTGGTCTCTGCCAGCAGGGAGGTGACACGCGGCTGGCTCCAGGAGGTTGTGATAGCTTCTCTGAGAGAGGGATCCATCCCACAGCCTTTAAAAGCTGCGGTGGTGAGGCCCCTCCTCAAGAAGCCTTCCCTGGACCCAGCGGATTTAAAGAACTTCCGTCCAGTCTCCAACTTACCCTTCTTGGGTAAAGTTGTCGAGAAGGTGGTGTCGCTCCAACTCCTGCGGCTATTGGAGGATACTGATTATGTGGATCCCTTTCAATCGGGCTTCAGGCGCGGCTACAGTACGGAGACTGCTTTGGTCGCGCTGATGGATGATCTCTGGCGAGCCCGGGACGGGGGTTACTCCTCCATCCTGGTGCTACTTGACCTCTCAGCGGCTTTCGATACCATTGACCATGGTATCCTTCTGCGTCGTCTTGGGGAGATGGGAGTGGGAGGCACTGTTTTACGGTGGTTCTCCTCCTATCTCTCTGACAGGACGCAGTCGGTGTTGACAGGAGGACAGAGGTCGGCCCCTAGGCCCCTGGTTTGCGGGGTGCCACAGGGCTCGGTCCTCTCTCCCATCCTGTTTAACATTTACATGAAACCGCTGGGTGAGATCATCCGACGGCATGGGGTGAGGTATCAGCAGTATGCTGACGATACCCAGTTGTACATCTCCACCCCGTGTCAGTTCAGTGAAGCAGTTGATGTAATGTGCCGCTGCCTGGACGATGTGAGGGTCTGGATGGGAGTGAACAGACTCAGGCTCAACCCAGACAAGACTGAGTGGCTCTGGATATTGCCTCCCAAGGACTATGTCGACTGTCCCTCCTTGGTTCTCGGGGGAGAAAAATTGACTCCCTCAGAACAGGTTCGCAATTTGGGTGTCCTCCTAGATCCACAGCTAAAATTGGATCAACATCTTTCAGCTGTGGCTAGGGGGACCTTTGCACAAATCCGTCTTGTGCACCAATTGCGACCTTACTTGGAGAGGGAGGCCTTGCTCACAGTCACTCATGCCCTTGTCACCTCACGGCTTGACTACTGTAACGCGCTCTACATGGGGCTACCCTCGAAGAGCATTCGGAGACTCCAGCTGGTACAGAATGCAGCTGTGCGTGCAGTAGTGGGTGTACCGAGATACACCCACGTAACACCTATCCTTCGCCAGCTGCATTGGCTACCAGTTAGCCTCCGGGTGCAATTTAAGGTGTTGGTCGTTACCTTTAAAGCCCTACATGGCTCAGGGCCAGGTTACCTGCGGGACCGCATCCTACCACATACCTCCCTAAGACCGGTTAGGTCCCACAGAGAGGGCCTCCTCCGGGTCCCGTCGGCCAAACAATGTCGATTGGCGGGGCCGCGGGGGAGGGCCTTCTCTGTGGGAGCCCCGTCCCTCTGGAACCATCTTCCACCAGAGATCCGAACTATCCCCACCTTACTGGCCTTCCGTAAAGCCCTAAAAACATGGCTCTTCCGGCAGATGGGGTGAATAGGATAAGCAAATTCCCCCTGAATGTTGTGTTTTATAATGTCTTCTTTTTAATTATTTTTTAATTTAAATTTATGATTACTGTTTTAAATTGTACGCTTCTTACTTATGCTGTACGCCGCCCTGAGTCCCATGGGATTGGGCGGCTTATAAGAGCGTTTAAATAAATAAAAATAAATAAATAAATGTTCAAATCTCACCGGCTCAAGGTTGACTCAGCCTTCCATCCTTCTGAGGTCGGTAAAATGAGGACCCAGATTGTTGGGGGCAATATGCTGAACTTTGTAAACCGCTTAGAGAGGGCTGTAAAGCACTATGAAGCGGTATATAAATCTAAGTGCTATTGCTATTGCTATTGCTACCTAAGTGGTGCTTTCAAATTGTACATCTACCCTTCCACCAAGGGGCAGACCTGACAATGCTATATTGCCATATAAAAACATAAGCTTAGATGGGGCTTTTATTTCTCCATATGGTAAAATCAATCCTTCCTCTAAAATTCTGAACTTCTAAGGGAGGGGAGAAGAGCAGATGGGCAGAGGTAGAGCCCCCCTAACATCCCAGAAGAAGCTCTGGGGTGCGAAGGGCAAGGGCTCCCTTGAAGCCTGTCACAGCTTCGGACCTGGAATGCCTCCGCTTTTTTTTTAGCGGAGCAAGAAGCTGCGACCATCTCTGCTGGTGACAAATGGTTTTATTACTTTATTACTCTAAACAATGCAGCAGACGGAACATAACAGGAGAATCAAACAGCAAGTATCTTTTACTTAACTCCAGTGTTGTTTTTTTGGATTTTATGGAGGCAACAAAGTAGCTAAAGATGGCGCTTGGAATTTCAAAGGGAGTGGAGAAGGCGGAAGTTATTGAAACTACTGAGAGTTCCGTTTTCTAACAGCTGCCTGTAAGAAATCTTTTTTACTTTATATTTTTTACTTCTTATCTTGATGGACTTTGCTTTTTAAATATATAAGAATTAAAACAAGCCAAGATGTCTTTAAAATTGGCAAAGACTGCTCCTTTTAAAAGAATAGAAAAAGTTGAAAATCTTTTTCTGCAAGACTGTCTCCCCCCAACACAGATCTGTACGCTTGAGATGTGGCAACAATCCATGAAAGAAATGCAAAAGGAGATTGCTTTAGCAGTTAACAAAAAAATTAAAGAAATCAATGGAAAAATTTCTGAAATTAATGGAAAAATACAAGCTGTCTCAGAGGAGGTTTCATCTCAGACTCAACAAACTAAAGATAATGTGGAAACTGTACTTAAAACTGTGGTATCTAATATAGAATTATTGAAACAGGACGTTATTGAAATTAAACAGACTACGATGACTTTGGGTGAAAAAGTAACTGAGATGCAGAAAAAAATTGAAGGAACTGAGGCAGAATTAACGATGGTTCAATATAAAGATATGCAATTTGCTCTACGCCTGAGAGGAGTAAGAGAAAACAGACAAGAGGATTTAAAAGATAAGATTGTGGATGTATTGGGGCAGTTTTTGGGGGAGACAAAAGTGGAACTGGGAGGTCAGATTGAAAAAATATACCGTGTCAATTCTTGGTTTGCAAAAAAAAATCATTTGCCAAGAGACATTGTAATATATTTTACTACAAAAGCATTGCGAAATCGAATCTTACAGGCGACTTATAAAAATAAGCTGAAGGTGGAAGAACATGAAGTTTTGATATTCAAGGAAATTCCTTCCAAAATACTTAAAGCACGTAAAAATTATACTTTTCTGGTGGAAGAGTTGAAACTGCAACAGATAAAATACACATGGGCTATTCCGACTGGATTATTGGTTTATTATAAGGCAGAAAGTTATAGACTCAATACGATTGCTAAAGCAAAGGATTTTCTTGCCAACTTACTAAAGGAGGGGTCACTGAAACCACCAGAAGTTACAGGAAACGAGAATGTTGAAGGAGAGGGAAAGGAAGATTTGCATATTCCACAACAGAAAGGAATTCTGAATAGACAAGGACAAACAAATGATTCAGGACAGATTAGAGAAGTATTTGCTGAAAGTGAAAGTATTGTAAGTAAAGAAGAATTGAATTATTCATCTCAGTCCTCAACTCCTCGAAATGAAGCAAGACTAAATCGACACATTTTTAGATCTCAACTTAAAGAAATATTCAGCTCCTCTCGCAGATTTGAAAGCGAGGGGAATTAAAAATTGATGTTTTAGTGCTAGTAGAATAAAGCAGGATAAAGCAAAATAAGTAAGATTAAAGTGTAAATGTATATAAGAGGATGTATAAGGTTAGAGGGGAAAAATGATGTTTCAGTGTTAGTAATAGAACAAGGAAAAAGCAAAATAAGCAAGAATAAAATGTAAATGCATATATGTACAAGGTTAGAGGAATTAAATTATAGGAGGTTTAATTATAAAAGGTAAAGTGATGTAATTGAGATTAAACTGGTTTTAAATAGTATGATGGAATTAATAATACAATCTGGGGAATAGGGATAGAAGGTAATGTAATATAATAGATTAAATTGGTAGAGAATAGAATTACACTATATGGTGGAAATAAGTATAGAGTGTAATTTAACATAATTAAATGATTGTAAAGCTGTTATGTATTTTTTAGATACGGGCTAATTTGTTTCTGAACTTAATAATTGTGGTTAGGTTGTTGGTAGTATAAGATTGGAAGTGGAAATTTTATAATATTGTAAAAGCTATTTAAATGATACATTTGATAATGGAGAAGAAGGATGGATTATATTTGAATTAAGTATTAGATTAAAAAGACTGTGAGGGATGCATTTCAATTTAAAATTTTTTAGTTTAATTAATAATATAAGGAGTTAAGATTTTATGATATTTGGAAGTTAACAATTTGTTAGGAAATAGTAGTTTATATTTGTGTAGATTACTTATATCCTGTATATGTTCCGGGAAGTCCAGGGAGGGGGGTGGGGGAGAAGGGGGGTAGGGAGGGGGGGAGAAAATATTACAAAAATGTTTGTACTTTGTACTTATAAAACTTTTTCAATTAAAAAAAAAATTCTGAACTTCTTATAGGAAGGTGTATAATTGCCATATTTTTCATAGCAATGATTATGTATAGCTTCCGTCCTATTGGACACATCTCTATAATGAACAGCTACACCATATGTACAGTTACACTTTTGATATCTTCCAAGTGGTATTCCATCACTAAAGGTAGATCTTCTACAGATTCCAGCCTCAAATTCCAGCTCAATCAGTGTCAGTGATGTATGTGTTTGGGAAAACCATTGCTCAAGTTCAGTATGGAAACACAACTGCCGCCATTCTATCGGATAACTAGGCATTACAGCAAAAGTTCCCATCCCTACTTGAAAATATATCCATACTTCCCACAAAACAATCACCTTCACTGTCGAATTCATGCTTCCAGTGGACTGGCCCCCCTGTGTATGTATATGTAATGTAATACAAACTCAAACTTCAATACAATCACTCCGGGGACTTACATCCACATACTTTCACAACATGTAACCATACCACTCTACTATGTCTCTTCCCTATAGAATCAATAACACAATATAAAAGTTTATTACCCCCAACCAAATAAGCAATTCAACCTCCCAAGGTGCCATCAATTAGTATTACTTCTCCTAAAAGTCAATGTAAGAGGATCTATTGTCTTAGCAGTCACTGTCCATCCATGGGGTGCAGTCACCAGTCCTTTCACACGCGAATAATGGACCCAGCCTGTCTCCTTAGTCCGCACAGCCGACTCGGTAGTCAACAGCACTTGGAACGGTCCTTCTCACACTGGCTTTAGTTCATGTTCCTTTAGAGCTTAAATCAGGACGCAGTCACCGCTCTTAAAGTCACGTATTTGAAAATCAAGAGAAGGAGTCTGTGCCAATAGTCCTTTGAACCTTAAAAGAGAAAAACACTGGGACAGTCCCTGTATATTTTTTTCAAAAACAAACAGCTTCACATTTTATCTTTGACATTCCCACATTTCTAGTATAAGAAATACCAAACATCATTTCATATAACGAAATTCTAATGTCTTTTCTTGTACTTGTCTTAATAAGCAATATTGCTAAAGGTAAACATTTCATCCAAGGTAGCTGCAATTCTAAAATTAACTTCTTTAAGGTATTTTTCAGTGTTTGAATCATTTTTCCAACTTTGCCTGACAAAATCGGACAAAATGATAAATGCAATTGCCAATTAATACCTAATTGGTCTATTACCTATTTCACTACTTGGGCTATAAAATGCGTACCTCTATCACTTTCAATAGTTTTCACCAACCCATATCTTGGAACTATCTGCTCCAGTATTATTTTCATATCATCTGAGCATTTGCCCTTGCACATGGAAATACTTCCACTCAACCATTTAAATGAACCACTATCACCAGCAGATTTCTCAATATTCCCACAGCTGGCATCCCACCTGGATTCGTTGGAATGGCCAAACAGCCAATTCTCTTTCCCCCGTCCACTTGCTTCCTCATGCTCTTTTTATTTATCTAATGCAATGTATACATTTTCTCAATATCTGCATAGCAATTGCATACATTCCTCTACAAACATACTTTCTTTTCACAAAGTCAATCAACGCTTGCATTCTCCAATGCACTCTTCCCAGTATGTTTCTCATAATGGGTTTATTCACTATTTGCAATCCATACTTTGTCATCCACACCTTCTGAATTTAGGCTTAACATCCCATTCCAGAGTAGTACCATTATCTCTGTTTCCTTTCCCTGCCTTGTAGCTTCTTTTACAGTCTCATTCGCTAGCCTATTTCCAAAAATCAACTTCAAGGAGCCTCTTCTATGTGCTTCTACATGTACAACAGCCAGCCTCTCCTGTCTCTTCCAGATTCAATGAGCTCTACTTATTTTAGCTCCTTCCCTTGCTTGTTATCAAACCCCGTTCCATCCAAATCTTCCCAAATGTATGCAAAATATCATAGGCATATTTAGAATCTGTATAAATATTACCCACTTCATTTGCCAATAACTTCAATGCTTGCAACAAAGCAAACACATCACATGTTTATGCTGACCATTCAGACGGCAACCTATTACCCATCATCCCCCTTGGGATGATCCATCAATAAAAAAAAAACCCCAAATAGCCTCTATAGGCCTATCTTCCAAATCCTCACACATTTTCATTTGTAGATCTATTGCTTCTACACAATCATGTGCTACATTCCTTCCTTTCTCCTGATAAGAATTCAGTGGAAAGTACTAAATTATCCTAAGATAACAAAATCACCTCATATTGCAACAATCTAGAATGAGTAAGCCCCCTATGAACCTTCTTCATCATAATTGTCCTCACCTAATGTGAACTACTCACTACCAATACTCTACCAATAAAACCACCCTCTCACCACAGCGGAATGGGACTGTTCTCCTCCGCTCTGCCGCGCCTGTTTTGTCCCCAGCCTTCCGCCCCCAAACAATCCGGCGCTGCCTTTTCTCCTTGGCCCCTTCGCCTAACGGGCCAAAAAGCCAGTTCACCCCGGGCTTTTGGGTGCACGGGACACTTTGCCCCCAGCCAATCAGAGGAGCAAGAATCCCACCCCCTTGGAAGCAGCCTTTTTAGGAGAAGGAAAGGGGGACGAGGCTTCCCTCTCTTGCTTAAAAGAGACACGTTTTTGAGGTGGTCCCAACGAAAGGAAGTGGAAGGGGGAAGAGTGCTTTGGGGTGGACTCAATGAGATTCTCTCTCTTGCTTAAAGCAGACACGTTTTTGAGGTGGTCCCAATGAAAGAAAGTGGAAGGGGGAAGAGTGCTTTGGGGTGCACTCAATGAGATTCCCTCTCTTGCTTAAAAGAGACACGTTTTTGAGGTGGTCCCAACAACTTCCTCAAAACCAGAGCTCAGAGCAGGACATCTGTGAAAAACATCAATGCTGCAGGAACAATCCACCCATTTGCCCCTCCTCTCGCTCTGCAGACTACAGGAAAAAAAATGTGTAAAGGGAAGAAGCAAACCGCTCCCCCCTTTCTCTCTCTCTCACACACAGCAGAATACTGTGTTCAGAATACTCCATTCTCTTCAACATCTGTTTCAACAAAGAAACTCACAAATAACATTTTCTAACTCCCAAACACCTCTCTTCTCTTCCTTTCCCACATTCTCCATGGAATGTCTCTTTAATCAGTATTTTCTTTCAAATACTTTCCCAAGTACAACCTCCACAAATCTTTGCTACTTACTATAACTAGTAAAGGAGATCTCTCTCTCATCCCCTGGAACACACAAACATTTACAGGTCTCCAGACCACCTCCGTTTGAGGACTCTCTCACTCCCATTGTAAAAAAAACACCTTTTGTGCAAACTATCATGCAAAAAAAAATCTGCCTCCCTGTCAACTGTTCTCTCAGGGAGCTAATGTCTTTTTCATCTGGTAGCTCATTCCTCAAGCAATGGGGAACGACCATGGTTTTAATCAAAAATATGATTTTGGGCCCTAACCACAGTCCATTTCTCAAAGCTCCAAGGACAAGCCAAGCATTTTTCTTTTCCCTAAGTCTCCTATCCTTCCTGGCTTTTTCTTCTTAATGCCCTGACTAATCAAATGTCCTAAATACTTCTTAACACTCTCAAACTTTCCAAAGAAAAAAACTTTATCTTCAAAAAAAAATCAACAAGCCATTGGTTCCATTCTCTACCTACAATAACAAATCATCTATATCTGAAACAACTACAATCTTTCAGATCGGCTGAACATTTCCAGCACCTTAAACAATATCTATCCAAACCAATTAGGATTTTCTAAAAAACCCAATGTATCACACACTACCAGTGTCATTTAAAAAACACTTCCTTGCCACATGCAAAGCATTTCTTGCTCTCACTTGCCCTCCCTACCTCAAGGACTAATGCCATCATCTGTGTTATCTTTCAGATACAATTACCATTGATTTATAGTCCTTTTAAGTCAGAGGAGGCAAATGTAACTGGATCCACCAGCAGCCGTCAGACCATTTGGCTCTCTGTCTGAAGGAGCTCTCTGTCTGAAGGAGCTTACTATCCTGAGGTTAAGGACACAAAACATACATAAAAGGGTCTCATCCCTTTCTGTCTCCCCATAAATTACCAAAGAGGGGGAGAAGAGGTCATAACGAACACTGGAACAACATACAGCAGCTGAGCTTACAATTTGTCTTACCAAGCACTCTCTTTAAAGCAATATATTAGAGTTACCACACTCATTCCAATGACAATCCTGGCCACACTCTAGCACAGTTTTCAATCATCACAACTTAATTTAGCCCTTTTGTATAAGGGTTTAAGCCAATCCTCATTCCACTGTGTTAACAGCTCTCCCAAAGGGGAGGAAGGAGGGATTGAAGGAATCTCTCTCCTTTCGCTAGCATTTCTAGTTAACAGGGGCCCCATTTCCCCCGAGACTTTTTCTTTGATTCCTCCTGAACACTCTTAACAACCGTAACCACGGTCATCACAGACGTGCCCTTGTACACAGGGTCAAAAACGTCATAGCACAGACACAGAGACTGATCAATCTCCCAGTGCTTCTCGTATTCACTCACAACATAAACACTGTTCAAGGAATCAAAACACACTTAAGGAGTCTAAACAGAAACACCCCGTGTTTCATTACTCACCTAAGCCACGTAGTTGCACCGGTGCCTTCATTCTCTCGAGACTGTTTATATTGTTACTGGATCCTGCAGTCTGTCTGAGGAGCGAATTCCCCTGGATAAGTGAAACCCTCTTCCTGGCCACCCCAAAATAGGGGGGGTGCTTGAAGTGCTTCCATTCTTTAGACACATGAACACCGCTCTCTATTGCGAAGTCATGTTTCGCACAGTACTTGCAACCTAATTTCTTGTTTGAAACTTCCAATCCCTCATACTTCTCTTGTTTTTTTAATAGTCTTTATTAATTTTTCCTTTAAAAAAACAAACACATATATACAAAAACATACAATAAACTAACAACATAAAACATAGACATAACAAACATCTAAATCAAACGACAAGTAAAACAGTTTCAATTTTCCTTTACAGCTTATCGATATTATTTTCTTATATATTTACAGTTTACAATATTATCCTCCTTGTTTTATACTATTATTGTTATAATATAAAATAAATCATTTTCAATACATTGAGTCACCCTTTTCTTTTTCAACATCTAGCGTACTTTTCGGAATATAAGACTCAACTTTTTACCCCCCAAAAGAGGGTGAAAACCTGGGTGCGTCTTATACACTGAATGTAGCCCCACCCAGCCACCCCCACCCTTTGGCCTCTGCCTCCCAGCAATTTATCTCCTTGCAGCAAACAGGGCAGAGCCTGATTAGCACGAGCAAGTGATTATCTGCCTCCCGACCCACAGCTGACTGAGGCTTGCAAGCCACGTGCTAAAATGAAACTAACTACGGTAGCTACAAAGAGACAAATTGCTGGGAGGTGGACTGCTGACAATGTTGGACTGCTGAAACTGCAAGGAGGTAAGTAAATAACTATAAATGTTTGTAGAGTGTTCAAATTATTAGACTTATTTTTTAAAGACTGCTTTATTATTGTTCTAGACAACTTAAGAAAATGAAGAAGCTTTTTAAAATAAATGCTTGATCTGAAGAGGCCCAGTGCTATTGTATCTTCTTTTAAATAGCAGAGAATAATGTATATTTCCAGAAAGCCGCATAATTTTTTTTTATTTCAAAAAGTTTTATTAGTACAAAGTACAAACGTTTTTCTCTCCCCCCCCCTTCTCCCCAACCCCCTCCCCTTCCCCCCATCCTCCCCCCCTCTCACCCACCCACCCCCCAACTTCCCAGAAAAAGCACAGGGTGTAATATTCAGTAAAAATAAGATTAAATTATTCTAACAAATTCTTAATTTCAAAATTTCTCTAAATCTTTAACTCCTTGTTGCTCAAAATCTTTTAAGCATAATCTAAAAATCAGGCATATTATTAATCAATTCACATTTCAATATATCAGACTGTTGATTTACTCCACTATGTATCTTTCATTTATATAATCTTTAAAATATAATAATAAAAAGAAAAGAAAGAAGAAATCTTTCTTTAACCATTTCATTCAGTTACACAAACATCAACATCATTTCCTCAATACTAAATAGATCTTCCTTCTTCCTACACTATACCTCTTCGATAAACATAAAAATCAAAACATACTAACAAATTGTTAATTCCAATATTTCTCTAATTCTTTAACCCCTTCTAACTCAAAACCTTTTAAGTATAATCTAAAAATCAAACACATTGATAACCTAACATTCCAATATATCAAATTAGTAATTTCATAATCTTTAAAATATAATAGTAAAAAGAGGAAAATAGGAAAACAAAGAGAAGACACAACCATCAACGTCATTTCCTCAATAGTAAATGGATCTTCTTACTGCGAAATATCAATTTTCATTCATCTCTCCATCTGGCCTATAACTTCCCATGCTAAGACCAAATTCTAATCGTTCCTTCTTCTCGGTCGAACTTTAGATCTAACTCTTGCAGCAGCCGTTTGTAGCTTAGTAATTTTTTGAGTTGTCAGCTCTGCTCTAGTCTGGCTCTGATATTTTGTCTCTTCTACCACATTGTGAACATCTCTCTGGTTCTGTAAATCACCTTGACTCATCAAAGCTCCTTCCATTTGAACAACTATCGATGACTCTCCTCTCTCATCTTCTATTGCTTCCTTCATTCTTCTTCCTTCTGGAATTTTGGATATGTCGGCCTTTAACACTTTTACATAAAAATCAGTAGCTGAGAAAGCCACATAAATTTTAACAGCATCTGTACAAGTATAGTCTGAAATGTAACAGTGTCCTGTTTTAGTATTAAAATAAGGCAGCTGTGTTAAACCCTGACTTAGTCATGTTTGGAGTAGATCTATTTAAATAATTGGGAGGAGTTAGTGTGACTACATTTAAGAAAACTTTCTGGCATTAATATACTGCCATAATGTACATTTCTCCAATTCTTTGCTATTTCTATGGGTCAAGCATACATGCACAGAAATAAAAAGCAAACAGTATATATCATCTGTACTGTTTACTGTTTGCTGTTTGGCAAATTGCTGGGAGGCAGAGGCCTTCTTTCCTTGTTTTCCTCCCCCAAAACTAAGGTGCATCTTATACTCCGAAAAATACGGTATTTCATTTGCATTACATACCATGAATATCTAGTTTTTCTCATATTAATTACACAGAAAGTAAAGTAATATAGTTCTTAATAGTTTCTTAATTTATAGAGCTATTTTATAGTAGATTTTGATATTTATTTTGCTTTGACCAATTATACCACCTATCCCAAACTTTGTAAAAATCTGTTTCATCTTTATCCTGAAGTTCCAATGATAATTTACTCATTTCAGCGCATTCTATAATTTCCCTAACAACAGTTAACATAGTCGGTATTAAGTCAGTTTTCCAATTTTGCGCATATACAATTCTGGCAGCAGTAGTCATGTGGAGTATCATGTATCTATCTTCTTTCGTGAATTTCCCCCTAAAAATACCCAATAAAAATAATTCCGGTTTTAGGTCAATCTCTCGTGCGATAATTTGTTCTAGGCAGGTTTTGATTTTATTCCAAAATAGTTTCGCCTTTGGGCAAGTCCACCAAAGATGGTAATACGTTCCCTTTTCTTTTTTGCATTTCCAACACTTTGGGGAGACTTTTGGAAACATTTTTGCCAACCATGCCGGAGGAAGATGCCATCTGTAAAACATTTTATAAATATTTTCTTTGTATGCTACCGCGAGGGTAAGTTTATAATTTATCTCCCAAATTTTTCCCCATTCTGACAGGTTTATTGAGTAGCCAAAATTCTGAGCCCAAGCAATCATAGATCCTTTGACCACTTCTTGTAAATTATATTGTAATAGAAAGTTATATAGTTTTGAGATCATTTTTCTTCTGTGCCTAATAATATTTTATCTAGTCCATGTATATTTTGGAATCCGAATTGTAATTTATCTTTGTTATATCTTGATTGCACTTGTAAGTAATGCCACCAATCTAACTCTATTCCCATCACTTTAAGTTCTTGTTTTGATTTAAGGTTTTCATGCTCATCCAATAGGTGTTGATAGGTTACTATCTTTCTTTCATCTAATAGATTGGGATAAATGATTGCTTCTACTACTGATATCCATTTCGGTATTTTACTGTAACGTTCCTTCTTTATTTTAATCCAGTTTTCTAATATGGCTCCTCTTATATAATGCATTTGGAAGTAAGAATGCATTTTGTGTTTTCCGCCCCATAAAAATGCATGCCATCCGATCTGTAGGTCAAAACCTTCTAATGTTAGTATCCGTTTATTTTTGAGCATAATCCACTCTCTTATCCAATTTAAAGTGGCCGCTTGGTGATAAGTTTCCCAATCCGGGAGTCCAAATCCACCTCTTCTCCTGTTATCCTGTAATAGTTTGGTTTTGATTCTCGCCTTTTTTTTTACCATATAAAGTTGTGTATCATTTTATTCAGTCCAGTAAAAAAGTTTTTGCTTAGTTTTATTGGGGCCACCTGAAATAGAAATAGGATCTTGGGTAAAATATTCATTTTTATTGTTGCTATCTTACCCATGAATGATAGCTGTAGTTTGGACCATCTATCTAAGTCTTCATTTATCTCCTGGATTAGTTTTAGGTAATTATCTTCTTTTATTGTGCTACATCTTGATGTTAACCATAGACCTAAATATTTAACTTTTTAAACTATTTTAATAGCCAATATTTTTTCCAGATTAATATTTTGTTTTGCTATTAAATTTTTGGTTATTATTTTTGTTTTTTCTTTATTTATCTTTAATCCCGCCACCTTTCCAAATTTTTCAATTTCCCCTTTTAAGATCGATCCTGACTCCAACGGATCTTCCAGTATGAAGGCCATATCATCAGCGAAAGCCTGTGTTTTATATTCCTCCTTTCTTATCTTAAGTCCTTTTATTTCTTGAGTGCCTCTTATTTCTCTTAGTAACATTTCCAACGCTAATATAAATAGTAATGGAGTTAACGGACAACCTTGACGGACTCCTTTTCTTATATTTACTTTCTCAGTTAGTTCATTGTTTACTA
Source organism: Diadophis punctatus similis (assembly GCA_023053685.1). NCBI lineage: Eukaryota > Metazoa > Chordata > Lepidosauria > Squamata > Dipsadidae > Diadophis > Diadophis punctatus. Next base: position 1,232,171 of record JALIGW010000085.1, read on the forward strand.
GTACTTTAGCAGTTTGTTCATTGTATATTGCTTTAATTAACCCAATAAATCTTTTTCCAAATTCCATTTTTTCCAATTGTAATATGAAAAATTGCCAATAAAGGTTGTTGAATGCTTTCTGTGCGTCAATAAATATTAATGCCAACTGTTTTTCAATATGTGTGTCATAGTATTCTAAAGTGTTGAGTATAATTCTGGTGTTATTCCTTATCTGCCTGGTTAGGAGAAATCCATTTTGATCAGGGTGAATTAATAGATTGAGAATTTTTTTTTTTTTAGCAATAGCACTTACTTATATACTGCTTCATAGTGCTTTACAGCCCTCTCTAAGCGGTTTACAGAGTTCAGCATATTGCCCCCAACAATCTGGGTCCTCATTTTACCCACCTCGAAAGGATGGAAGGCTGAGTCAACCTTGAGCCTGGTGAGATTTGAACAGCTGAACTGCTGAACTAGCAGTTCAGATTGCAGTGCTGCTTTTAACCACTGCGCCACCACAGGCTCATTTTTTGAGTATTTCAGCTATAATTGTTGCCAGTATTTTGTAATCAGTATTTAATAGTGATATCGGTCTATAGTTTTTAATTTGTTGTCTATCAGATTCTTCTTTAGGGATTAGTGTTAAATAACCTCCTTTCCAGGACTCCGGTATTTTTGCTTTGTCCAAGGTCTCGTTATATTTATTTATTTATTTATTTATTTATTTATTTATTTATTTATTTATTTATTTATTTATTTATTTATTTATTTATTTATTTGTTTATTTGTTTGTTTGGCAGTTTTTCTATGCCGCCCTACTCCCTCAGGACTCAGGGCGGCGTACAACATTTTATGAAAACTTCAAACAAATCATTAAAAAGGCAATTTTAAAAACAATTTAAAAACATATAAACAACATACATACATGGGGGAGACATCAGATATAAAGGCGTCTCAAACTCACCCCGCCTGCAGGAAGAACCATGTCTCAATGGCTTTTCGGAAGGCCAGCAAGGTGGGGATGATTTGGATCTCTGGGGGTAGTTGGTTCCAGAGAGCAGGGGCCCCTACAGAGAAGGCCCTCCCCCTAGGCCCCGCCAGTCGGCACTGTTTGGCTGACGGGACCTGGAGGAGACCCACTCTGTGGGACCTGACCGGTCGAAGGGAAGAATGAGGCAGAATGCGGTCCCGGAGATAGCCTGGTCCTAAGCCATGTAGGGCTTTAAAGATGATGATCAGCACCTTGAATTGTACCCGGAGACCAATGGGCAGCCAATGCAGCTGGCGGAGTATAGGTGTTACGTGGGTGTACCTTGAAACACCCACCACAGCACGCGCAGCTGCATTTTGCACCAGTTGAAGTCTCCGAATACTCTTCAAGGGCAGCCCCATGTAGAGCGCATAGCAGTAGTCCAATCAAGAGGTGACAAGGGTATGAGTGACCATGAGTAGAGCCTCCTTCTCCAAGTATGGTCGCAATTGGTGCACCAGGCGAACCTGTGCAAAAGCCCCCCTAGCCACAGCTGCAAGGTGTTGGTCTAATATACATCCAACATTATTACTTCTAGAGAATCCTGTAGGTTTTTGTAAATCTCCGATGGGATACTGTCCGGTCCTGGTGTTTTATTGTTTTTTTGTTTATTGATGGCATTTCTTAGTTCTAATATTGTGATTTTATCATTTAACATGGTCTTATTCTCCTCTGACACAGTTGGCAAGTTCTTTTCCTTCAAATATTCCTTAATCTCCTCTTCTTCAGTCACTCCCCATTCGTAAAGTTCCGTAAAGAATCTATGGACTATGGCCCTTTTCTCTTTGATCCCAGTTTGTAGATTTCCATTCTTGTAGCGAATCGATTGTTCTATCTGCTCTTTCTTTCCTAAGTTTAAATGCTAACCATCTACCGGGTTTATTGGCAAATTCAAAATAGTTTTGTTTTGTTTCTTTAATTTTCCGGGCCATTTCCTCTTGCATTGTAAGGTTAATTTTATGTTTAACTATAGTTAAGTCCTCCCTGGTCTTAGTGTCCTTTGGCTCGTTTTGCAAGATATTCTCTAATTTATGAAGTTTGGTAGTTAATTCCTTTTGTTTATTTCTCCTCTCTTTACTACGCTTTGCGAGATAGGCGATGGATAGCCCTCTAATATAGGCCTTGGTTGTGTCCCAAAGATTTTGTGTCGAGGTATGTTCTTTCGTGTTGGCCTGGAAGAAGTGGTTTAATTCTTTTTCCATCATTTTTATATAACTCTTTTCTTTTACTAATCTTTGATCTAGGGTCCATCTTGTTTTCATCCTCCTAATTGTTTCTCTCCATTTTATTCTTAGCGGATTATGATCCGCCCAAGCATTTGGTATTATTTCTAATTCAGCTAATTCGTTTATTAAATCCACACTCATCCAGGCCATATCAATCCTCGACCATGACTTATGGGAATAGGAAAAAAAGGTGGCCTACCATCTGGATTTAAGTGTTGCCAGCTATCTATCAAATTAAATTCCTTTTTCAAATCATCAAATGTTCCCGGGAGTAGACCTCTTGACTTTTTCTTGTTGGTACCTTTATAATCTTTTTTCCTATCTACAATGGCATTAAAGTCCCCAATTATGCATAGATTCTTCCACTGTAATTCATTTAATTCTTTATGTAATTTAGCATAAAAGGCTTACTGATTTGTGTTTGGGGCGTAAATTGTCGCTATCGTTATTGTTCTATATCCAGTATTTATTTGAATTATCAATATTCTGCCCTCCTCATCTCTATATAAAAGTTTTGGGTTTAACCATTTTTTAATATATATTGCTATTCCTCTTTTTTTTACAGTTGACAGTGCGGTATATAGGGTACCTAATTTAGGATATTCCAGCAATGATTGCTGTTCCCTTTTAATATTAATATCCCGCATTACTCTATACCCCCAATTAATTAATTAACGTAAACAATCAATTCCCAAAATTGATTATATCACCCCCGTTAGTTATATAAGTCTATTTTACTTTTAGAGAAAGTATATAGTTACTATTACTTTTCATTCACCAATAATCAAGGATTTGTTTCAATTCTATCAATTACATAACATTTTTTTTAGATTTATTATTAGAGTTGGAAGGGACCTTGTAAGTCATCTAGTCCAACCCCCTGCTCAAGCAGGAGTTCCTACACCATTTGAGACAGATGGCAGTCCAGTCTCCCCTTGAAGGTCGCAAGTGTTGAGGCTCTCACAACCTCCGCTGGCAAGCTGTTCCACTGGTTGATCGCTCTCACCGTCAGAAAGTTTCTCCTCACTTCCAGGTTGAATCTCTCCTTGGTCAGCTTCCATCCGTTATTCCTTGTTTGGCTTTCTGGTGCCATAGAGAACAGCCTGACCCCCTCCTCTCTGTGGCATCCCCTCAAGTATTGGAACACTGCTATCATGTCACCCCTGGTCCTTCTCTTCGCCAGACTGGCCAAGCTCAGTTCCTGCAACCGCTCTTTGTATGTTTTATTTTCCAGACCCTTTATCATCCTGGTTGCTCTCTTCTGCACTTTCTGTAGGGTTTCAATGTCTTTTTTGTAGTGTGGTGACCAAAACTGAATGCAGTACTCTAGGTGTGGTCTGACTAAGGCTTTATAGAGTGGTACTAGTACCTCTCTGGTCCTTGATTGTATCCCTCTATTTATGCAGCTCAGGACTGCGTTGGCCTTTTTGGCTGCTGCTGCACACTGCTGGCTCATATTTAGTTGGCTGTCTACCAAGACTCCAAGATCCCTCTCGCAATCGCTGCTATTGAGTGTGGTTTCACCCAGTTTGTATGTGTATTTTTGATTCTTCTTACCTAGGTGTAGAATTTTACTTTTCTCCGTGTTAAATTTCATTTTATTGGTTTGGGCCCAGTGTTCGAGTCTGTCAAGGTCCCTCTGGATTTCGAGTCTGTCCTCTGGGGTGTTTGCTACTCCTGCCAGCTTGGTATCGTCTGCAAATTTGGTTAGTTCTCCTGCTATTCCCTCATCTAGGTAATTTATGAAGATATTAAAGAGTACTGGGCCTAGGACGGAACCTTGTGGTACCCCACTGCTTACTTCTCTCCATGTGGACTTAGAGCCATTGAGGACTACTCGTTGGATACGGTTGGTCAGCCAGTTGTTAATCCATCTGGTTGTGTAGCTGTCTATCCCGCTTTTTTCTAGCTTATGAAGAAGTAGGTTGTGGTCTACTTTGTCAAATGCTTTGCTGAAGTCCAGGTATATTATGTCTACTGCATTTCGCTGGTCTACTAATTTGGTCACAGTGTTGAAAAATGAAATGAGGTTGGTTTGGCATGACTTGTTCTTAACAAATCCGTGTTGGCTGTTGGCTATTATTTGGTTTGTTTCTAGATGATGTGAGATCTGGTTTTTAATTATTTTTTCCAGTATTTTCCCAGGTATTGATGTTAGGCTGATTGGTCTGTAGTTTCCTGGGTCTGTTTTTTTACCTTTTTGTAGATGGGGACCACATCAGCTCTTTTCCAGTCCTCGGGGAGTTCCCCTGCGTTCCAGGATTTGTGGAAGATGTGGTGCAGTGGTTCCGAAATGACTTCTGCTAGTTCTTTTAGGACTCTGGGGTGTAATCCATCAGGTCCTGGTGCTTTGTATTCGTTAAGTTCAGATAGGTGATCTCTTACTGTATTTTTGCTTAGGTTGAGTCTTGCTTCAAATCTGTTTTTTATATTTGTGTTGCTGGGTAGTTGAGCTGCAGTTTCCTTTTGTGTGAAGACTGATGCGAAGAATGTGTTCAGTAGCTCTGCTTTGTCTGTGTTGTCTGTTACTTCTTTGCCGTCTTCTCTCTTTAGTGGACCAACTGTTTCTTTGATTTTTTTCTTGTTGTTTATGTGTTGGAAGAAGCTTTTTTTGTTGTCTTTGACTTTTGTTGCGAGTCTTTGTTCGTTCTGGGCCTTTGCTGTCCTGATTTTTTCTTTACAGATTCTGGCTGTCTGTTGGTACTCTGCCTTGGTTATGAGCCCATCTTTCCATTTTTTGTATTTATCTTTTTTTTTCATTCAGTTTATCGGTGAGGTCTTTGTTTAGCCATGCTGGTTTCCTTTTGGAGTTCTTGTTTTTCTTCCTCGACGGTATTGTGGTGTTCTGGGCTTTTAAGATCGTGTTTTTTAGGATCTCCCAGGCTTCTTGAGTTGTTTTACCCTTTAGTACTTTCATCCAAGGGATCTTCCCCAAGTTTTCTCTGAGTTTATTGAAGTCAGCTTTTTTAAAGTCTGGGATATAGGTGTCGTTATGTTCAGTTATTTGTGTTTGCTTTATGGTGAATTTTAGTATTACGTGGTCACTCTCACCAAGTGTTCCTGCAGCTTCAACTCCTTCTATTGTTTCTTCTCTGTTTGTAAGTATTAAATCCAGTATGGCTGCCCCTCTAGTTCCCTCCTCCACTTTTTGGACAATGAAGTTGTCGGCTAGGCTGGTTAGGAATCTGTTAGATTTCTCACTTGGTGCTGAGTTGGTTTTCCAGTTGATATCCGGGTAGTTGAAGTCTCCCATTATTACAATGTTGTTTTTCTTGCATATGTTCTTTAGCTGGTTGGTAAAAAGGGTGTCCATTGTTTCTGTTTGGTTTGGTGGTCTGTAGTATACTCCTATTGTTGTGTCATTCTTTTTTTCTTTTATGTTGACCCATATGCATTCTAATGGGTTTTCTTCCTTGGTTACTTGTAGCTCTGTAGCTACATAGTGGTCCTTTATATACAGTGCAACACCACCTCCTTTTTTATGTGATCTGGTTTTTTTGAAGAGTTTGTATCCTTTTATCTGTGATCCAGTATGGCTCATACTGGATCACATAATTAATCTTCTATTCTTCTAAGTTATATTTTATAAATATCCAAAAGTATGTTTACAATTATTGTTCATATGTTTCAGTATAGACAAATCTGATTTAAGAAAATATAATATATATAATGTATATAGTGTATATAAATATCCAGTCAATATATAAATATCAAGTCAATATTTTAAATCTAAGATCCAAAAGTTGAACTATTTTAAAGTAGGATAAAATATATATATTTATAATTTATATTATGCTATAATTAATTCTTGCACTATGTTATCCTTATAATCAAATTTTAAATTACTTGTAAACTTATATTCTTTCTTCTTCAACGTAGTTAATACTTGATCAGTCTCTGTTTCCTTCTTCAGTGATTCAAAATGTCTCCCGGTTTTTTGCCTTGTCACACTCTGATCCCACATCCTTTCTTCCTTCTGCTCAGATCCTCTCACCTCTAACTTCCTCTTGCTTTCTTCACTTTCTGTCAATCCTTCGTGCCTTTTTGCTCCAGCTCTTTCTCAAAACAGTTTTTAGTTCATGTAGCAGTAGGATCTCTGATTGAGTCAAAAACAATACTTCTCCACCTCTCGTTGCTCTGTCAAAGTCCTCTGCCGCACTTTCAGCTCCCAATTGCAATCACCGCTTTCAGAATCAAGGAGTCTTTCTCATCCTTCCTTATTAATCACAAATCGGCAAAAAAGGCAATCCTTCTTATCTCTTCCTTCAAGATGTTGAAATTCCGCCTGCCAAAATCCACCACAGACTCCTTCGCTCGTCTCCACTGTTTCTTCTTCAGCTTCCTTCTTCTAAGCTGTCCTGTCACGCCTCTGGATCGGCCTGGAAGACTGATTTCTTCGCGGCCGGCTCAGGGGCTTCCTCTCGCTATCTGGGGCGATTGCCTTTCTTCCCCAGATGCTCCGAGTTTCCCCCTTTCACTCACTGGTCCCTCCAGGAACAGTTTTGCCCGAAAGCCACCGAAAGCCGCTAAAAACGTGATCGCAGCCTCCGGTGCTCCGATGGCTGCTCCACTCCACGTCAACCGGAAGTCTCCCCCCTCATACTTCTCTTGGAAGTAGCTGTACTGTTGCAAGGTCCAGCAGTCAGGAAGAATGCTTTCAATTTTGGGCTCGGGTGACTCAACACTTGACTTGCTGCTTTCTCCGAGTCCAAGTTCAAGTGGTGGAAGTGGTGGTGCTTGTGGTGCTTGGGATGGTATTGGATCATCCAAGGCCAATTCTGATGGTTGTTGTGCCAGTTTTGGTTTCTTGGCCAAGAAACCGATCAAAATATGTTGCCTTTTCATCCTTCCTGTTAAAGGCTGCTACTGCAAAAGGAAAAAAAGGAGTTTTGTTAGCTGAGGACACACAATGTAAAAGCTCACACACAATGCAAAAGCAGCTGGACTTCACACAAAATGGTCCCTGCAAAAAGCAGGAACCTCACAGATCCACAAAGAGCTCAAAAGACAACTTTCACACTTTACACACAAACAACACAAAAGCAACACAACAGGCTCACACACAATGCAAAGCAGCTGGACTGTGGGAAGTCCACACAAAATGGTCCCTGCAAAAAGCAGGAACCTCACAGATCCACTTTTTACACACAAAATGTCACATACAGCTTTGTATGTTTGTATATTCAAAAATATAAAAGCAGCTAAATTTAAAACTTCCTAAATTTTAAATGGCTATTTCCTAAAAAAAATTCCTAAAAAACCCCCCAATTAACTATTTTTTTAAACCAAAAAAACCAACAACACTTAAGGCAGGCAGGCAGATTCAGTTGCTCGCCAATGAGATGGATGCAGGCTGCCGTGGGATTGCAGCAGGCGAAGCAAGGCAGGTGTTGCGACCAGCGGCTCGGGATTCGGTCCGAAGAGCGAAGGTAAGCAAGGTGGAGGCTGGGGGGAAGTTGGGTAGTTAGGCAGCTTATCCAGGCAAAGCAGGCGAGCCCGGGGACCCGGGGGGCAGCGGCATGAGGCCCGCAACCGATCCCCAGCGGCTGTGCGAAATATGCGAGCCCCAAGGATTGGGGAGCGGTGGCACGAGGCCCGCAACCAATCCCCAGCGGCTGTGCGAAGTACGCAAGCCCGGGGATTGGGGTGGGGGTGGTGCCACGGCACGCTAGGCCGCAAGGGATCCCCAACGGCTGCGCGAACTACGCGAGGCCCGGGGATTGGGGGGCGGTGGCACGAGGCCCGCAATCGATCCCTGGCAGCTGCGCGAAGTACGTGAGCCCGGGGATTGGGGGGGCACGCTAGGCCGCAACCGGCAATGCTTACCTCTTTGAGTGAGCAGCCGTTGGTGAGGCGTCTGAGCGAGGCATCTGTGTGAGTGGGCGTCGGCGAAGCAAGTAGTTAGGCTGCGTGGCAAAGGGGAACTTATATAGGCCGGGGGCAGTGTGGGTGGGCCGGAAGCGCTGAGCTGAATGCCGGGAAGCGGCGAGCAAGCCAGAAGTAAGCGGCGAGCGAGCTGGAAGTGGCAGGCGGGCATGGGCGGGGCCACCAGGGATGATTGCTACCGGTTTGGAGAACCAATACCAAGTGTCCCTAGCAGCTCGCCCGATCCGGTCCGAACCGGTAGGATTTCACCCCTGCTCGGAACCACTCAGATAGTTGGTTTGGAATGTCCCGATAGGTCAGTGATGGCGAACCTTTTTTCCCTTGGGTGCCGAAAGCGTCACACACGTGTGAGTGCCCACACCCATAATTCAATGCCTGGGGAGGGCGAAAACGGCCTCTCCTGCCCCCACAGAGGTCCTCTGGAGGCCGGAAATGGCCATTTCCCGACTTCCGGTGGGCCTGGTAGGCCCGTTTTTCGCCCTCCCCAGGCTCCAGAGGCTTCCCTGGAGCCTGGGGAGGGTGAAAACACCCCCCAGAGGCCCTCTGGAAACCTAAAATGCCCTCACAGAGCCTCCACACGAGCCAAAAATCAGCTGGCCGGCACGCACATGCATGCTGGAGTTGAGCTAGGGCAATGGCTCACGTGCCGGCAGATATGGCTCCGCGTGCCACCTGTGGCACGCGTGCCATAGGTTCGCCATCACTGCGATAGGTGGTTACTTGGGCAATTTGCTTGTCCAGGCTCGTTCTGAAAAAGTGAACTAATAGCCGCTCCGGCAAACGGGGTAGCTTCCCCACGAGACTCCTGAATTCACGGATGTGTTCCTTAATGGGCCGCCCTCTTTGCTTTAGGTTTCGAAGCTCATCCTCCACATACTGAACTACTCCACCTCCTCAAATCTGGCTTCTAGCTCTTGTAGGAAGTCGTCGACGTCTTGCAGCTGGGGGGCTCTCCTCTTATGGAGGGCTGCTAGCCATTCCTTTGCTTCTGCTAGCCATCCCTTTGCTTCTCCCTCTAGCCCCCCGGCGATGGTATTCACCATGGCTCTGTGCGATGGGTAAAGGTGTCCGTAGTGCTCTAGGTGGACTCTAGCAGAGTCAAGGAATAGAGCCAGTTGATCTGAGTCCCCATTGAATTTCCTCCTGAATCGGGGTGGTTCGTTCAGCACTGCTCCTCCCTCATCATGTTGGGCCCCGCATGCCTGCGCTTGGTGTGTTTGGCGGTCTCCCTCAGCTCTAGTTCGTAGAGAGTGGGCGGGCCGCCCGGCTTGGGCAGCTTGCCTGTTGCGCGGAGGAGCCACCGGCAGCAGCCTCGGGCTCATTCTCCTTCTGGTGGGTGGAGAAGGGGGGTGCATTCCCATCTGCGTCTCCTCACTTCAAAGGGCTCAGTTGCAACCCCCCTCTCTTTTGGGCAGCACGACAGCCCCTCATCATGAAGGGTGGTTCGGTCAAATTTCTCCCTCAGCTGTTCTAAGGATCCCCCCAAGGGTTCCATCAGAGTTTTTGGGAGTCTGGCCTGTTCCCAGTCCCTCATCCATCCCACTCTTCCTAGGTCGCTCAGGGTTTTTCCCCAGTCCTGGGCGCTAGGGTGGGGGAGCTCAACCTCAGCCACTTTAGGGACTTTTTCCTACCAATACTCATCCCTTTTCATTTTGGTCGCTGGGGCAGGTGTCTCAGCTTTGATGTCCAGAGAGGGCTGCAGTTTGGTTCCGATTGGGCTGCTGGCTCCTGGAGTTCCCTGGGTGGGGGCAAGTTCTGCCCCGCTCTGGGTCGCCTGCAGCAGGCTCTCTTTGGATAGTCCGCCCTCTGCCATGGTAGCCTGAGTTTCTCTCCACGCACCCCAGGTGTCAAGGAGCGAATGGAGAGCCCGGGACTCAGGAATCCCGGTCATTTTGATTAGTTTTGGGAGAGTTGGCTTGCTGTCAGGGTTCCGACCGATGCCCTAATTAAATCATGAGCCTCAAGCCAAGCTTCAAAAGAAATCCAGTTATTTATTAGGAGCTTCATGTCAGCACGATCCAAATGAAGCCAACTCTGACCTCACTTAATTCACGCCTTGGCTCTGACCCTGTTTCCCCCTCCCCCCAAGGTGTGTCATCAGTCACATTCCCCAACAAAGCAATTTCGCGGGTTGTAGAAGTCCCTCCAGCCACTGTGGGTCCCCCTGGAGATGTCCTTGACGTTGCCACTGGAATGTGCTTTATTTTGACTGAAATGCAAGTTCCTTGATGCAGCTGCGAGGCTCGGTTTTCCCATCCCCCACCCTATGGCAACTTGAGAGCAGGTCAGGAATGCTTCATGAGTTGACAGAACACCTTGGAAAAGATATTCAGATGCTATGACATATCTCTACTAAGAAAGATTAGAATCGTACAGACAGTGATTTTCCCTGTGACTATGGAAGCAAAAGTTAAGCAAGGTAGAAAGAGTATCGACACTTTTGAACTTCATTGTTGGAGATGACTCTTGAGAATATATTGATAGCCAAGAAAAGCCTATTGATTATAGAACAAATCAGTCCAGAATTCTCACTTGAAGCACAATGACCAGGCTCAAATTATCATATTGTACAAAGACCTAACTTCCTTTAGAAGTCCAAAATGCTAGGAAAGATGCAAAGAACAAACAGAAGAAGACGACCAGCAGCAAGATGGGTGGATTCAATTACTGTACCAATGGCTATACCAATGGGATATCTGAAGAGCTAGATTATCCTGGAGAAAATCTACTTATGTATTTGTTAAGATCCAATTTGATAGCACATGATCAAATCTGCTGACGAGACATATTACAGATTACCGTATTTTTCGGTGTATAAGACGCACCGGAGTATAAGACGCACCTTAGTTTTGGGGGAGGAAAACAAGGAAAAAAGGCCTCTGCCTCCAAGCAATTTGCCAAACAGCAAACAGCACAGATGATATACACCGTTTGCTGTGTATTTCTGTGCATGTGTGCCTGACCCATAGAAATAGCAAAGAATTGGAGAAATGTACATTATGCCAGAAAGTTTTCTTAAATGTAGTCACACTAACTCCTCCCAATTATTTAAATAGATCTACTCCAAGGTAAGTCAGGATTTAACTCTAATACTAAACAGGACACTGTTACATTTCAGACTATACTTGTACAGAGCTGTTAAAATTAATTAAAATTTCTGGAAGTATACATTATTCTCTATTATTTAAAAGAAGATACAATAGCACTGGGCCTCTTCAGGGCAAGCATTTATTTTAAAAAGCTTGTTTATTTTGTTAAGTTGTCTAGATTTACAGGGGTCTACAACCTTGGCAACTTTAAGGCTTGTGGACTTCAACTCCCAGAATTCCACAGCCAGCAAAGCTAACAAAGCTGGCTGTGGAATTCTGGGAGTTGAAGTCCACAAGTCTTAAAATTGCCAAGGTTGGAGACACCTGGCTAGAACAATAATAAAGCAGTCTGTAAAAAATAAGTCTAATAATTTGAACATTCTACAGACATTTATAGTTATTCACTTACCCCCTTCTATCCAGTTCAGCAAAAAATAAAAATCTGCTGTGTCTCTCCCAGCTATTTGCCTCTTTGCAGCTAGTTTCACTTTCATTTTCCCACGTGGCAAACCTAATCAGCTGTAGGTCGGGAAACTGCTACTGACTTGCTTGGCTTTACAGGCTCTTCCCTCTTTGCTGCAAACAGGTAAATTGCTGGAAGACAGAGGCCAAAGGGTGGGGGTGGCTGGGTGGGTGGGGCTGCATTCGATGTATAAGACGCACCCAAGTTTTCACCCTATTTTGGGGGGTAAAAAGGTGCGTCTTATACTCCGAAAAATACGGTAGTTCATAGTTTCTTGAAATAACATTCCCATCACCGTTGTTTTTAGAGAAGATAAATACTTTTTTTTCCTTAAAGAAACTGCCTATGAAAGCTTTAAGGAACCATACCCACATGGTTGAAAGAAAGAGAGCTATGTTTGTATTAAGAGCTGAACTCAATGCAACACCATGCACATTGTGTGAACTTAAAAGAAAAAAAGTAAATGACCATCGTGCTTGAGGATGGCAGCTAGAAGAGGAACTTAACTATCCTTCCTTACCTGCCATTTCCTACCATGACAAATTGCAGACATGAGGTCACACCCACACTCACAAACACTTGTGCTAATAGCAGAACAAAATTTTTGTTGAGGTTATAAAGGTCCAAAGTAACTGCCCAGCTTTGTCATTTCTAAAACGATAAATTATAAGCTATCAGTTTGCAAACAGAAGTTACAAGAACTGAGACGGTTTGTAGTAAATGTACAATGGAGACCATGCAGTTAGTCCTCGAGTTATAGCCATAATTGAGCCTGGCAACTACGGTCATAAGTCATGATGGTTGTAAAGCAGAGTCACCATGTGACCAGATCTAATTTTACAATCTTTTTTGTTGGGGTGGTTCAGTGAACGTCACGGCTGTTAAGTGAACCCATTGTTCGCTATCTACTGTTTCTTGCTGGAAACGGGAAGTAAATGCAGGTTCCCAGCAAAACTATCATATTGTAAATCAGCCATCTGACCACAGTGCACTGCAAGAGCCATAAATGTGGACCATTTGCCAAGCACCCAAAATGCGGTCACATGTTGGCAGGAGAGTGTAATGTCAGAACTTCAAAACCAGATCATAAGTAGCTTTTGGGGGTCTGGTGCAACTTCAACTGGTCACTAAACTGGTGGTAAGTCGAGGACTACCTGTGCCTGTTTGTCTTGATGTTGATAGCTGCATGTTGTCAAACTCATCTGCCCATTATGAAAAACTTTTCTTTTTCTTTCTTGACAGGCTCTCTACTGGCCAATGGAAACCGAGTGGAGCACTCTTTGCCTGGAGGCACGATGGAAATGGGATTGCTACCTTGGAATTCCCGGGAGAAAGTGTTGGGTAAGAATTGTGGTGAATGGGTGAGTCAACAATGTGAAGTGAGATGTGGAAACACAAGAGAGAATCCAGTTGTACACCCCAACTCTTTTGGAGGCTCTCACCCAGCAGGAAAGTCCCTTCACCAGTGTTCAGAATGCGGGAAAACATTTAGCCGTAACTCACATCTGCTCACCCACCTAAGGATCCATACTGGGGAGAAGCCCCACCAGTGCCCTCAGTGTGGCAAACGTTTTGGTCATACTTCCCAGCTGACTCGTCATCAGAGGACCCATGCCTCAGAGAGACCTTTCCGATGTGCTCAGTGCAGCCGAAGTTTTTACCAGAGCTCGGAGTTGACCAGGCATCGAGTATCCCATGCCAGAGATCGTCCGTACGGGTGCAGCCAATGCGGGAAGATGTTCCGTTGGAGTTCTGATCTCATCCGACACCAGATCACGCATACAGGAGAGAGACCGTACAAGTGTCCTGACTGCGGGAAGAAGTTTGGTCAGAATTCACACCTGGTTCGACATCGGAGAACCCACACTACTTCGCCAAGATCTTCCCAGAATGAAAGAAAACCGTGTTTCCCAGCATTGAAAGCTCAATAAGGGCCAAAGCATGGAACCAGACCGCCACTTAGCTTAGTTTCATAATGAGCCAGATGACAGATGAACTTTTGGTTCAATATCTGCAGAGGTTTATCTGTGAATGTGGCTTAATTCGAAAGAATCCAGTCTATCTGCAGTGGGATAGGCAAGGTGGCAGTTCCATAATACCAATTTGTGTTCTACCTAGAGAGTCACAGTAGAGCGGAACTGATTACTCTAAAAAGGTGCTGAGCCTTGCTAGAGTTGACTTCCTGGACAATACTAAACCACTAATATTGTGGTGGCGCCAGTTGGATGTCTTTTTTTCTTTATCTCCTTTTCCTTCCTCCCTCATTCTCTCTTTTAATAGAAAAGGTAATAGGTCTTCTAATAATCTAGACAGATTTATTGTTACATAACACAACCCGTATTCCTTGCCCTGAGACCATTTCTTTGTTGTGAAGCAAAAGCAATGTATTTTTTAGAGAAAATGACCAGTCTGTATTAGCAGAGGGTTGAAATCTTTAAAATGATGGAGATCCCCTCTTGGAGAAGCTGCTGTGGAGTATTCTGCGTTTGTTTTTTGTTTTTTTTTTTGGGGGGGGGGTTAAATTACAACTTTGATAAATGGGAAAATTGTCAACCTGAATTTGTAGTGACATGGAATATATACAACAGGGCTGGGTATGATTTCAGTGGGTTGGCCTGCAGGTTAGGTGAACTTTATTATGGCCGACTCTTAGGGCTGGCCATGAATATACAAGGGGATTGATGCAGGCCTCCCATCTGGTCCTTTTCATTGCCGCTAAACCTACTGGTCTATTTGCACACTTCAGCCTCTTTCTTCTTTGTGAGCGACAACACTGGCAAAGCAGTCTTTCCTCACATTCAGCAAAGCATATATCTAAAGTATATTCTTGGGTACTTCAAGAGGAGAACACTGCTACGTTTTTAATGCTGTTCACATTGAGTCATGGGAAGTGGTGGAAGAAGTTAGAGAGTCCTTTGCTGGAGGGAATCAGTAGATGACACTTAATGCAATTCACCCTTTTTATTGACATTGACCTGATATCCCTGACCAAGGATCTCTTGTAATTAATTATGGTGGCCATGTTGACCGAATACATTTATCAGGACAATGAACACTCAAGCTATAGCACTGCTCAGCACATTAAGTTTCATTATTCTTTGGGAAGTTGCTTACGTGTTATGTGGATCCCACTCATTTCATTAGATTAAGTTCCAGTACATTGTGTAAACCTAGATAATGGGTTAATTCAAGAGCCAGGTTTATTTATTTATTTATTTATTTATTTATTTATTTATTTAAATGGATTTATATGCCGCCCAACTCCCAGGGGACTCTGGTATCTGGTATGAACACAATCAATCTGCTAGAAGATAAAAATACCCAAATACCTAGGAATTATTGCCTACAAATAATCTCTTCACTTTCTGACTGCTGCAGAGGTACAGTGCCCCATTCAGTGATCTCTCAAGTTTTGTCTATTACCCATAAAAAAAAATGACAGGTGAATTATTTATTTATTTATTTATTTATTTGAGGTTCTTCTATGCCGCCCTACTCCCTCAGGACTCAGGGCGGCGTACAACATTTTAGGGAACATCAAACAAATCATTAAAAACTATTTAAAAACTATTTAAAAAGAACATATAACATCATACATACATGGGGGAGACGTCAGATGCAAGGTCGTCTCAAAATCACCCCGCCTGCAGGAAGAGCCATGTCTTAATGGCTTTTCGGAAGACCAGCAGGGTGGGGATGACTCGGATCTCTGGGGGAAGTTGGTTCCAGAGAGCAGGGGCCCCTACAGAGAAGGCCCTCCCACTAGGCCCCGCCAGTCGGAATACCGGACATGGAAGACTAGTTGCTTTTTAGTTATTAGTAAAAAAACAAAACTTGTCTTTTAATTATGCTAGAGCTATTTCCTCAGACTGCCTTATTTTCACAATGTGCCCTTCAAAGATTAGTACAGCTCAGCGACAGATATTAGAATAGAATTAATAGAAAAGGTAATGGGTCTTATAGTCATCTAGACATATTTATTGTTAAATAACACCTGTATTCCTTGCCCTGAGACCATTTCTTTGTCATGAAGCAAAAGCCCAGCCTCATTGCCACCTTGTCTTCTTGAAATTATATAAGCTTTCTCCTTCATAGTGGGCACCTTATTTGGGAATAATTGATATTACAGCTCATCAGGTTGGGAAAGGCTATGATAGATTTTTTTGCCATAAATGTGAGGCATTGACATTTTCTCAAGACATTGAACCAGGTTGACTTTTCTGTGGCCTAAAAAAAATGTCTGTCCATGATGGTGTGCAAGGAACTATTTTAATTTGGGGCATCAAACTCAGCCTCTTAGAGTTCTGTTTTTCATTTTTGCAAGAAAAAAGAGCACATTTATAGTTGGAACTAAACTGTGTAAGAAGAATCAAATTGAGAAGAAAGAACAGTGATACTTGGGTAATATTCATAGTAATCAAAAGATGAAACTCCAGGATTATAGACGATCTTCTTCCAATTACTTGTTCGCTTGGGTAATTGATGCAAAAGGACCCCCAAATATGTGCAAGTGTATTTTATTTGCACGCTGTACAGGATCCAGAATTCACTTTATTATTATGCAGATTTTAGTGCAGATGATGTGAAGGTAAGTTCATTTTTTATGTAAGAAAAATTAGCTGAAGCCCCACTGGAGAAAACGTATGTTTCTATAGTCAGCTTTTATGACCAAGCGATTGCCTTGAAGAATAGCTAGATTAATGAAGTTTCCAGAGTTTTCAAGCTGTGTTTCATACAGAAGATCTCTTCAACCTAGATATCAGGAATTACAGTTAAGAACCCTATCAAGCATCAAATATTAAAAGGCAGATATGGATGATGCTTTTTAAAAAAAAAATTACACTGATGTGGGACTTCCAGACTGCTCAGATTGCAGAGTGGGAGGACAATTTCTAGTTTAAACATTTTGTGTGATGGCTTAGAGCAGTGGCCCCCAACCTTTGGGGCACCAGGGACCGGTTCCGTGGAGAGAGGT